>PVKS010001198.1:0-150252 GCA_004027875.1 Aplodontia rufa
CTTCCCGATGTATTCTAGCTTCCACAGATGAGAGATACCATTCGGCCCTTGAGTCTCTGAGATTGGGATACTTCACTTAGCATAATTCTTTCCATCTCCATCCAT
The DNA here is from genome assembly GCA_004027875.1 of Aplodontia rufa. Lineage (NCBI taxonomy): Eukaryota > Metazoa > Chordata > Mammalia > Rodentia > Aplodontiidae > Aplodontia > Aplodontia rufa. The sequence goes on from PVKS010001198.1 coordinate 106, forward strand.
TTGATTTCAAAAGCTATAATATCGTCTTCTCTAATGGCCGAGTAGTATTCCATTGTATATATGGACCAAAGTTTTTGTATCCATTTGTCAAGTGAGGGGCATCTGGGTTGGTTCCATAGTCTAGCTATAGTAAATTGAGCTGCTATAAACTTTGAGGAAGCCACATCACTATAATATGCTGATTCTAACTCTTTTGGGAAAATTCCCAGGAGTGGAATAGCTGGGTCGTAAGGTGATTCCATCCTTAATTTTTTGAGGATTCTCCACACTGCTTTCCATAGTGGCTGAACCAGTTTGCAGTCCCACCAGCAGTGTAATAGTGTTCCTCTTTTCCCACAGCCCCTCCAGCATCTGTTATTGTTAGAATTTTTCATTTTTTCTACTCTAACAGGAGTGAGGTGGAATCTCATTGAAGTTTTGATTTGCATTTCCCTTATAGCTAATGATGTAGAGCATTTTCTCATATGTTTATGGGCTTTCTGGATTTCCACTGGAGAGAAGTTTCTTTTAAGTTCTTTATCCCATTTATTGATTGGATTATTTGTGAGTTTGGAGTTTAGTTTCTTTAGTGCCCTGTATATTCCGGATATTAGCCCTCTGTCCGAGGTGTAGCAGGCAAAGGTTTTCTCCCATTCTGTAGGTTCTCTCATGATGGTCTTGACTAGATCGTTAGCTGTGCAAAAACTTTTTGGTTTAATTGCATCCCATTCATTTATTCTTGACTTTACTATTTGCACCATGGGAGTTTTGTTGAGTAAGGCTCTGCTGACTCCTATGTGTTATAGTGTTGACCCTACTTCTTTTTCTAGTAAATTTAAAGTTGTTGGCTTAATATCCAGATTTTTGACCCGTTTTGATTTAATTTTTGTGCAGGGTGAAAGATAAGGATCCAGCTTCAGTTGTCTACACATGGCTGTCCAATTTGTCTAGCACCATTTGTTGAACAGGCTATCATTCTTCCAGGCTATGCTTTTGCCCCCTTTATCAAATATCAAATAGTTAAAGATATGGGGCTTTGTTTCAGGATCTTCTATTCTGTTCCACTGATCTTCGGTTCTGTTTTGATACCAATACCATAAGCATAATTTTTCTAACTTTCAGCTTCAGTGGAAATGAGCACATAGCATAAATAGTATATCTAATGCTGAAGACCATGCAAATAATTTCAAACAGTGGTCATTGATATTTTATTTTTTAAAGTGTATTACTACAAGGAAGGGATTTTCCTCATTTTCTCTAGTTTCTATATTCTATAGTGGTTCTCAGTGCATAAAGTGAAAGTGAATTTTTTTTATTGGTAAAATACCATTGAAAAATATAATTTACTTTGTTAGCCCACTGATTTTTGTCAGAATGCTCAGTAGTAGAAGCATATCCTTAAGGAATACATTTAGTCATGGTTGAAAAACTTAAAGATGACAAATTCTTTAATTTAAAGATTATGGGTTGACAGAGGGCAACTACTTCAACTTCAGAGACTATGGCAACAGCAGGATTAATTGTTGCTAAACACATTAGACATATCCTTTATTCCCCATTGAGTCATACCTGTGTCATATCTGGGCCTTTCTCAGTGACATTATTGTGAACAACGTATTAGATTCTTTACTCTGATTTATCTCATGGAACAGTTATAATGACAAGATTTTGAATAGGGTATTAGCCAGTAGCCCCAAAAGCTACCAGGCAGGTTCTAATGCTCATAGGTAATTTATTTAAGAGTATTTTTCATTCTTATTTGTGGAACAAATTCCCTCCAAATATATATTGTGGACTCTCTTTTTATGCTTTGAAAAACTTTTATGCTAAATATAAATATTTCTCTCTGGGAGAGATTAGATTCTGCTGAGCTGGTATCTGTAACTATCCGGGGTCTGCACAGCTATTATCCCTAATGCACTGTCTGCATCAAGTGGTAATAACTCAGTCAGCTCTGTGCTTTCTAAGCCAATCCTCAAACCCACTCCATCAATTTTTGTGTGTGACTAGTGCTAGTTCCAGTTTCTTGCTAAAAATCACATGCTTTTTGCTCCATTCAGCTCCCAAAGCAGTAGGTACTGTTTGTTAAATCTGCAGAGAGATTTAAAGTATTGGTTATCAATACTCTACAGTTGTTATTGCTTAGGAATGAGATTTTTTTTATTGTCAAGCTAGTTCTCCAGATATCAACTTACAAATTATGAAGGAGTTGGTATAGTGCTCTGGGGATTTTTCCTCTCTAATCAACAGCACTACATAATTAATAACATCTCTAGAATTCTACCCAATATTTACTATGTGAAAGTAGGCTTTTCACTTTAAAATAGAATATGTAACTCTACTTGATTTTATGATTAACTTAGTCAGGAAACATAAAGATCAGCTCTTATCCTGAAAACTTTACCATTATACACATCTTCTTTGTTTTTTTTTTTTTTTTGAAAGATATTCCTCAAGTACATGTATTAGGCTAGGCAAGTGAATTTTTGAATCTTCTTTGTGTGCTGGGGATTAAAAGGTAAGACTGATGTCTGGACTTTTGAGAGGAACTTGACATGTAAATAAAAATAAAACAAAACAAAGCAAAAAAAAACACACACATTTGTGTATTAACTATTGGGAAAAAACCATAGTAAGAAATTGTGACTTCTTTAATTTTTAACAGATGGAATAATGCATTTTATCCAGTGACAGAGGAAGGAAAGAGACTTGAATCTTGAGGAATTGCTTTAGGTGGAGGAGATGAGAAACTCTGAAGCTAAAGGGAAATTAATAGGAAAAAGCTGCATCAGGAGAAAGCATGTTCTTTTTTCGTCTGTGTTATTACAGCTTCTCTTTTGTTGTGACTAATTTTTAATGCTACATGTCATTTACAATCTCTTGTCAGTACATAGGTTGGGTGATAAAGGCACAGGATACTGTTTTGTGCTAAAAAATAAAAAGAGGTATGATGAGATAGAATTTTATTCTTGGATCACAGTTTATCAGGAAGGGACTTTTTATGCCAGTGATAGCAGTCAATATTTCTGAAGAAAGAATGGATTTTTTTTTTCTTTTAGGAGGGGTCATTAGTCATGAGCCATAACTTCTATAAATACATAAATATTTAAAAATCAAAGTAATTCTGTTATTCCAGAAGAGGCATTATGTACTCAAAGTTTTCTCATATTTTAAAAAATAACTTTAACAAGGTAGATAATGAATACTAATTCCCTGAGGAAAATAATTAGATAATATTCAGGATCCTATAGTGACAAGATGCCTGAGACCTTTCTCCGCATCAGCATGATAAGAGAAGAAATGATGTATAGTACATCATTTTAAAAAAATGAACTAGGCACTTGAAGTAGTTGGTTTGTGATCATATAAAAATAATTTTATTACTCATCCTAATTTCTACACAAATTGTAGAAATTATATCATTGTTGTAATTGCAGTCTCTTTTGGAAATGTAAGGAATTGAAATGAAATTTGTTGTGAATACTTGCCTCCGAAAAGTCACACGACTATGGCCATATTCCTTAATGATTGTTCTTGAGATTTTTGCTTATGAAGTGGAATTTTACAATTGTGATATTAATAAAGTAGTTTCCAGTGGGCTTAAATTCTTGATGAGGTTAATTACTCTACAAAAATTGTCCTTTTCCTCTCCACAAGCTTGTTTCTCCATTTCCATCTACAAGTCCTTTCTTATTTCGACCACATTGTTAAAACTGATTTTCTTTAACATTCTCTTATGACACAAATCAACAGGGGAATCAGTTCTATTAAAGAAGATCTTTAGAATGAAATCAACTGTGGAATGTTTTACAAATGTGGTTCAATAAACTCCATATAATTTCAAAAGAAAATGATGCAGACAAGAGCATCTTGGGAATTAGCATAAAAAACAGTGTTTCACTTAGACTCAGGAAAGAAGGACCTTTGGGAGAATAGGACTACTTTCAAATAGCCTGATGGGGGAAAAAGTCTCTTACTGGGGTTCTAAAGAACAAAATTTGCATATTAATAGAAGATTAAAGTGCCCATCAAGTATTCTGAAGCAGTTACTTTCTCTTGTCTATTTTCTTCTTCACATAAACATCTTTCATAATAAAAAGGAACTTGTGCCATTGCTATTTCAATGAGTCTCCAAGGTTTCCTGTTACAATACGGAAGATTTTTGAAATGTCTAAAACACTTAAATAAAGCTCTTTGGATTTTTTATTTATCAGCACATTGAAAGGGTTACTTTTAGGTTAAAAAAAAAAACAATTTAGAAGAAAGGACATAACAGAAAATGTTCCACCACCCCAAAAAGAAAATACACAAAATGAAAAAATAAATAAACCTTTATAATCTCTGGTTGTGAATTATATACATACACACATATGTAGATATATATGTAGATATGTATATATTTCAAAAGTGAATATTAGAAGTAGCAACAGGGAAGAAAAGACACATTAACAGGTGGAAAATTGTCCTGAGGTATTTTAATAGCGTTTTACTGTGCCAAAAATACAGTTGTTGCTATGTATTTCCCACATTAATTTCTGTTACTATTGTGAGGATACTCTTGCTGTGAGAGATAGTTGTGCTCATCACAAACCTCCTTAAAATTTAAAAATGCACAAGTATATTTGAAATAGGAAATACAGAGCAAAATGTAGAAATCTGTAGTATAAAAAATTGCAATGGGTGAGTCCTACGAATATTCTGCACACTTCATGAGTTTTCCTTAACTCCCCTTTCCCCATTTCTGTTTCTTTTGGTTTTGCAGCTGCCTTCAAGTTCAAAGACCTAAGAGTATTGCTTTTCTACTTCTTTATCTGAAGTTTGACAAGGAGCAGTCATATTCAGCCACATGGAACATGGTTTTTTTTCCCATTGATTTTAATACAAACCATTGCTATTTTTCAGATGAATTCTCTAAGCTGGACAATTTACTTTTTAAAGAATAGCATCTGTCTGTCTTTTCAATTAAGAATGTGTTGAATAAAAGTGAATCATACATGGATTAGCTTTTCACACTCTCTCAGGGTCTTAAATGTGAAATAACCATTTCCATTATGATTAGGCTGGTATTCCCTTTCTATGAATGTATTATATGAACCCTCAGCTTGAAAATGATATTTTTACAATGGACTTCTGTGTGCCTATTTGGTTTTGCTTTTCTGCTTTCAGCTCCAAGGCCTCTCTAACCCCAATGACAAAGAAGCACAGAAAATTGTGAGGACTTCATCTGCAGGCTTTGGGAAATTCACCTCACATGGAAATGCTCCTTCTTTTCTCTCATTCTGAAGATGCTCCCAAAGCTTCCCCTAGCAGCATCAGGCATTGCTGGCCCTGCTGTAGCAAATTGCTGCCAGGTCTCAGACTGTAGCAGGGACTTAAAGGATGCTTTTGCTAAAAGCATTGACTCTTCAGTTGGACCTACAGATGTCCAATGGGTACCTAAAAACAGGATAAAAGCTTGGCATCTGTTTTAGTGAGCTTTTGTTGCTATGGCAAGAAGTCCTGAAAAGACTACTACAGAGGAGGAAAGGTTTGTTTTGACTCATGGCTTCAGAGGTTTAATCCATGTTTGGCCAACTCCACAGGTCTGGGCCTAAGGTAAGGCAGAACATTATGACGGAAGGGTATGGCAGAGAAAGCAGCTCAGGATGTGGTAACCAGGAAGCAGAGAGAGCACTCCATTCATCAGGGACAAAATATAAACCCTAAAGGCATATGCCCAATGATCTAGTTCCTCCAGCCACACCCTACCTGCCTATAGTTACTGCCCAGTTAGTCCCTAACTAACTGGATTAATCCACCGAATAGGTTACCCCTCTCATAATCTAGTCAGTTCACCTCTGAAAATTCTCACACACATATAATGTGTCCCTCTGGGGGGACATATTACATATAAACCATAATACCATCTCTGCCTTCATATCACATGAGTCCTTTTGCTATCTTAAGCTTTGGGTTCAAGTCCTGCTCAGCTCTGCCTGTATGCAAATGTCTTCATCTTACCTTTCTGACTTGTTCTTTTTCTCAATCATTCTCTTCTAAAAGTCACTTTGGATCCCAGGAACAACAGACCTAATGGATAAACATCTTGTGACAAGACACAAAACCACACAATAACAACTTCATGTGGCCAACAAGACCTTGCCTAACCGTCCTGATGTATTGTCCTGATCGTAGCCAATATTTCCAGCAACCTAATGCCTCTGCCCTTGCTATATGACCCCAAGACTATTAGCCCATTGGAGAGACAGACTTTCATTTTTTTTCTTAGTGTGGTCACACTGAGAACAAATGCTCCTCTTGTCTTCAGTATCATTTGTTTCTTTGATTGGCTGTTTGGAATAAATGGTCAGACCTTGTCCAGTGGGATCCTCAGAGTTGGACCTCTGGTGTACATCTCTACTTAATAATTGAGCAGCACCTCCAAATTTTGACTGAACTTCAGTGTTCCCAATTGTATATATTTTTGTTGTTATCCCTTTACTCTTTCAATTCTTGAACTTTTCAGACTTATGTTAAGTATCTAAGTATTTACTCTTGTTTTGTGATAGACTTCTTTTACCTAATCCTCTTTCAATATGAAATGCATCCAAATAAGTTTCCATTAAAAAAAAAAGAAAAATAGAAATTAACACACTCAGAGGAAGAAGTCTCCTCAGCACACATTTCTTCCCTTTGTTTTCCTTCTTAACATGAATCAATAGAGCAGAGGTAATATCCACAATTTTTAAGAGATCTTGTTCTACAAATGTGTTTCTGACAGATAATTCTGAAGACTTTCAAGAAAACCCTCTTAGGAAGGAAATCTGTACAATTTTTTTTTTAAAGAGAGAGGGACAGTGAGAGAGACAGATAAAGAGAGAAACAACTTTATTTAGTTTATTTCGTTGCTCCAACACTTAGTTGTGTACGTGGTGCTGGGGTTTGAACCCGGGTCCTCGCACTTGTCAGGCAAGCGCCGAAACCGCTGAGCCACCCACCGCTCCAGCCCCTGTACAATTTTGTTAGATGGAAGGGAAACAAAAAGATTCCCCAGAGAAACCCTAATTATTCTATTAGTTACTCAGTGGCAAATTTTGTTTTATTTTAATAGTTATTAACAATTTTGAAATCATTTTCATTATTTCTTCATGAATAAAAGTGAATGAATCACAATATAAAATTCAAGGAAATACCAGATACTATCTGTTGAAATCATTTTTAAAGAAAATGACTACAAGTTAGACACAATTATTTTGCCAAACATCTCAAATTTCTTCCTAAATACCAACTTGAGTGAATTCTGTTTACATCTTATTTGGATTTGACTATGTTGGTTACTGCTAACTACTTGAAATTCCCCAGTTTTTGTTTTTTCCTGTTCCTCAAGACATCATTTTTTATCCTGGTTATTTCCTGACTTTCTGATAGTTCCTTATTTATCTTTACTTTTATATCTATGACCATGAAATGGACAATGACTACTACTAGTATTAGTGTTTGTTGAGTACTTCCTGCCATGGTAAATCCATTCCACAACTCATGAGACAGACATTATTATGACTTTAAAAATGTGGAAACTGTACTTTTGAGAGTTTGAGTGACATATCAAAGCCCATAGAGGTGGTAAGTGACTGGCTTGTGCTCACGTTGTCTTGACTCCAAAGTTCATCTTCTTGATCAGTCTGCAGCCATATCTGCCATGTGAGCCTCAGCCTACCTCCTAACTCTTGGGGTTTTCCAAGGATCTTTTCTGGGCTTTTTCACTTTTTTATGGCACATTATTCCAAAGTAATTTCATAGATTCAATGATTTTCAACTCTCTCTTATGTGTTACTGGCTTCCAAATCTATACTTGTACCAGATGTGAACATCTGCTCTCTATATAAGTTTTCTTACTCATTGGGCACATCTTAAAGAATTTCTATAAAACCTGAAAAGAATTAAGAGTATTTTGGTTTAGATATGAAATCTCTGCCTGAAAGTTCATGAGTTAGATAATGCTGGAATTTTTAGAAGCAAAATGATCAGATTGTGAAGGCTGTAAACTAATCAGTGGCTTAAGCCACTTGATAGGTTAATAATTTGGATGGATTACTGGGTAGTAACTAAGTAGGTAGGGCATAGCTGGAGGCAGTAGGTCACTGGAGGTGTACCCTTGGGGAAATAGATTTGTCCCTACCTCCTTGCTCTTGCTGCTTTCCAGTGTCATGAACTGAGCAACTTTCCTCTGCCACACCCATCCACCATTACGTCCTGCTTCGCATCAGACCCAGAAAAATGGAATCCTCCAAACACGGATTGAACCTCTGAAATCATGAACCCCAAATAAACATTTTTTCCTTTAAATTGTTCTTATCAGGTCAGTTATTTTGGTCACAGTAAAAAAAAATAAATGCTGACCAGCACGAGGAGTTCAAAATCTTCTTTTGAAAATCTTTCCTTTCCTGAATCTCTCAACTAAAAAATCGTGCTGTTGTTTACCAAGCCTTCTCTTTTAAACTTCTGTTCCCTTCAGCCCAATAAGTTACTAAATCCTATAAATTCTTTGAAACATTTCTCTCTGTACATTATCTATCTTTCCTCCCCACATCTATTGCCTAGGTTCTTGTTATGCTCATTGCAGGGCTAGGTTTCTTAAAAGTTTTGTTATTATAATATAAACCAATGTATGCTGATTGTAAAAAATCTGAAAAATGTAAAAAACAAAGTGAAAAACTTTAGATACTTATGTACTATACATTTCAAAATGCTAGAAGAAAAAAATTTGAACTTTTTCACCTCAAAGAATTATTAAACATTTGGGGAGATAAATATATCAAACTTAATTTAAACATTTAATTTGTATACGTATCGAATATTTCATGGTACCTCATTAATGTGTCTGACTTTTCTGTTTTTGTGTAAAAGTTAAAAAATAGAATATAAATAAAAACAAACAATGTGAAAAAAATTCAAATTGCTATCTTGCTATCGACAGAAAAGTACCATGCTTACTTAATACATTTCTTCTGGCAAAATTCTGTTGTTGCACATTAAAAATATTAGCTTCATACTCTACATAATATTTTATAATTTGATTTTACTTGAGGTGTCATAGTCATTCCCCACATAATGATATTTTTCTACAATATGGTATTTAATATCTGGTTGGGGTTTCATTATAAGGTTATTACATAATTTGATAACTCCCTTATTGTCTGATAGATGTTTATGAAACTTTGCACACTTAAGTTAGACTACACATCTCATTAACTTTTAGGATGCATCTCCTAAAGTACTAAAATATTCATATTTTTAAAATATTTCCTTATAATTAAAGCAATAGACATTATTTTGGGTAAAAGAGGACAATGAACCATATGAGTAAAGTAATACAATTCTTTTATCATATAACTCAAGAGAAATAATTTATATTCATTATTTCCTGTTATATCTAATTTTATAAATTTTGTTTCTATATCAAATAAAATATTCATGAAATTATATGCTGTTTTACATTTTTATTTTTATATATAACTTTCTATTTTATATATATCAGCTGATATTTTCATTTTTAATGGCTACAGAGTACACGATTTTATGAGTAGCATATTATTTAATAAATTTGATATTATTTAACATTATGGATGAATTACTCCTAGGGGGTTCTGGTTCAATCCATAGGACAAAAAGAAAAAGATGAATTACTGTAAATATCAATTTTAGTACGTAGGTATTTGCACATAAATTTCTGCTTATTCTCTTCTTTACTTCTTTAATGTAATTTCTGAGGACTAGATTCATTGACCAAAGAATAAAAAATATATTAAGACTTTTGATAATATAACCAAATTATAGTACAAAGATAATTTGAATAATTTGCTTTATCAATATGGGGGACCATTTGTTTGCTTTCTTAACAAAATTGAGTTTTTCTTTTTTTTAACAAAATATAAAGAAAATATATCAGCATCAATCTTAAATTTGAATCCAATTCATTATTAATTTGAACATTTATTTTTACATGATAAAATAGTATTTCTTTCTTGTTCTAATGAGTGAAATATTTATTCCTTAAAAATTGTATTTGAAAGTTCTCTTAAATTTTAACTAAGTGCTACTTTCATTGTAGAATCTTTTTTCCAAGTTTGTATCATTTCTTAATTTGCTAGTGTTATTTGATAGTGCACATTAGTTAAAATACTGTGTAATTAAATGAGTTTATTTTCGATATGTCTTTGCTTTGTTTTTATCCATAGAAAGTCAAATGTAAAGTTATACAGCTGTCAGCATTCAGTTTACATTCTGAGAGGAGACTTGGCCTAGCTTCTTTTCTACCTTTTCTTCATTTCTTCTACCTGAGCTTTTACTTTTATTACTTTCAAAAGTTTGTTTTCTATTAAACATTTTACCTACTCAGTAGAAGAAAATCCCCATAAATGTCAGTCTACCACATGGTGTGGTATTGCTTTTCTAAGCCTCTGTTTTTTTCTCTTATTATTGGATATAATAATATAGCACTATTATTACAAAACTGAAAATCAGGAGGTTAATTAAGGAAAGAAAACCATATACTACCCAGAACATAGACTGTAACTGATAATGAATCAGGTTCCTCTGACATTTTCATGTTTTTCTTCTAATTCAGGGCAAGTTGCTCTTCCCAATACCCTTTGCAATTTTTGGTTCTGCTCTGGCATCATTACTTTTATTACATTCTTGCCCCATTTCATTTAGCTCTTATGTTAAAAATTTCTCCCTGCCCTCCAGCCAGTTGCTTTTATATATTTTATAGTTCATCTTTATTTCAGAAAGCAAATATTTTCTTGAATATAAAAGAAAGTGTAAACAGATGCTATCAGGAATTCGTTTCCACAGTATTTTCCCGAAGCAGATTTGCTTTTCTAGTTCTATATTTTTCTTCTTTCCATTTTCTGTGTTTGTTACAAAAACTTCAACTCAGTCCTGTGTGGGTTTCATTTCTGTTTACTTATTCTTAATTTTAGAATAGTGTTTCCTTGCCAGCAGATGCCTGTGTGGAGAGTGTCTGGATTATTCTTGGGACCAGGATCCTGCTCTCCAGGATCTTGTTGGAATGACCTTCCCAGGCATTTGCAAAACTGTAAGCCAGTTAGCTGAGCCAGCAGTAGCTGTAGAGTGTGGGTTTTCTTCCTGGAGAACATGACGATCAAGCTTTCTTCCAAATGCTGAAGCCTGGCGGTCAGATTTATATAGACAGATTTTAGTTTGGCATGATTTTCCTATTAGCCCTCTATCTTTGCAATACCAATATCAATCTCTACTATTTAGCATTGTTTTGTTTCTGGAATAGATTTAGTTGCCTCTCCCTCTCTAGTATTTGAATTACTGCATTGCTATCCCCTTGAAATGAGGAGACCCTGTGTTCCAACTCAGCCTTCAGTCTTTATAGGGTATCCATGAAGAACACACAACACAATTAGGTATTAAAGAAAATATTGTTTCCTTTTTTTATAGTTTCAGCAATGTGTTACCAGGACAAATTGGATTCATATAAGTTTTAATATTAAATACATATTTATAGTATCTATTACCTGTTTTATCCTGTTTGCTTTGACTTTTTTTAAAAAATCTCTCTGGCTTGTAATACTAAAAATATCAACAAAACAGGGAAGAAGAGTTGACTACATTAATCACAATCTATCTTAAATCAATTATCTACTATCAAATATCTTCTATCTTAAATTAGTTATCACATGGGATTCTTTGACCTTTAATTTTCTAAATAACAGTTTGGATAGAGAAATTCTATGCTATTCTTTTGGCACCTTTTTATATGTATATTTCCTGATTTAAATTTAATTTTCTTTCTTTTCTGTCACTTTTCCTAGACATACTCTAAATCATCCCATTAAAGGAGATTAGTTCTGTTACTTCAGCATTTAAGATTACATTTACATCAATTCAATGTCTGAATTATGCCAATTTGTTTCATTGTTTTGATTCAGGCCAAATAATATTGTTAACTGTAGAGCTATGGAACTAGAGCTACAGAAAGGTTTCACTCTATAGTTCACTTAGAATTTCTCTGATATTTATTTTTAAAATATCTGAGCATCAATTTCAGAAATAAAAATTTATAGAATTTGGAATATTCAGAATACCACAAACAGAATTTTTATCCATAGTTCTTCAAACTAGCCATTATCATTTTTGCATAGCCATCTCATCAATTTCCTATGAGTAGGTCTAAATTTATATCTTTCAAAAAATTAAAACACTGTGTAGTATTTTTACATGACCAACTTGCTATACTAGTAAAATGCCATAAATATTTTTTCATGTCATTATTCTTTTTTTTGACATTAGTTTAAATGGAGGGATGACATTTCATTTAACCAATTCCATCTTGAGGATATTTTAGTTTCTTTCCATATTTTTATCATTTTAAACAAAATTTTCATGGACATTGTTTTTCAGACACAGCTGTTATTCTTTCCTTAGGGCAAATTTCTCAAAATGAAGCTCCTAGATCAAAGAGGATACACTTTGCAAGAGGTTGGCTACGTGCTACTTCATTTCCCCACTGCAAGGATATGTCAGTCTCTACTCTTTGCAAGCTGCCTACCACTAATTTTTAAAGTGCATTGTAAAGTTTTTAATGCAGCCAATGATGCTGGTGAACTTAGAACCCGTTACTTAATAAAGTTGTAAGGATAAGTTAAGCTGCATTAGAAGTTCCTGTTTTCTGATTACATTTCTAGTTCTGGAAAGAATAGAGTGATTACTTCTGATTTCATTTTTCCTACTATGTGGATCTCACAGTACTTGCATTAGAAGAACACAAAAGCATTTGCTAGTGTCCCTTCCTGTACAAACTCATTCAGTAGATAAATATAGTCATGCAATATGTTAGACAGAATTTAAGATTAATATTTTATTAGAATTTAATTTTTTCTGATGATAACATATGAATCCTAGAATATCAAAACACTCTATGGAATAGAAAGAATTCATGAAAGCAGAGGGTCTGTACTATAGGGTTTAATTGAACTTCAGGAACTAAATTAATTTGAATGGACTTGATGGATGTGGGTCAGGATGTGGCCTTTCTATAAGCTAAACTCCAAAATGGAAAATGGGCAGGGCATATTCAGGGCACAATAAAGAAGGAAAGGAACTACTTATAGATTTCTTACTATTTGCTAATCTCTATGCCAGATAATTTACTCAGAACAATCCTATTAATGTTATTATTCCTATTTCACCGCATCCCAGTTATTTCTATAACCTTCTTTTCTAAGCATGTATACTAATGACTCACAAAGGTTTTTATCTACACATATCAATAGTTGCCTTAATTCCTCCCGAGCCGGTTTACAATTAGGCTGCCCTCGCCCCATACTAGGCATAAAACCCAAGGGTGCTTTACCCTTGAACTACATGCCTTGCTCTTTTCCTTTTCTGCCCCGGAGATAGGGTTTCACTCAGTTGTTGAGGCTGTCCTGGAACTTATGAGGCTGCCTCAGCCTCCCAAGTAGCTGGGATTACAGGCAAGCCTATAGAGGCTGCCATGACTCTCTAGCCATTGGTTTTTTGGCTTAATGTCTTCTTTAGAATCACTTAGGGTCAAATGTTTTGGTTCATAGCAAAGGTTAATAATTCAAATGTTGTGATTTTTCAATAAGGAAGTACATAATTAAAAGTGTGAAATTTTGTAGGAAGTGTGTTCTGACAACTAGGTGAATACGACAGCAACTGTGCCTTGGAGACTTTTTTGATTCCGGGAGCAGCTAGTGTTTTGTGTCACTCATGCATTGTCACTCTGAGTGCTTTAGTCAGCTCTTTTGTTAATGTGACTAAAAGATCTGACAAGAACGATTCTAGGAGTGAAAGTTTATTGACGGGCTCACGGTTTTAGAAGTTTTAGTCCACAGAAGGCCAGCTTCGTTTCTTGGGTCTTGAGAGGGGGTTGAACATCATGGCGAAAGGCTTGGCTCCAGGGAGCAGAGAGAGAGAAACTCCAGGCCAGATACACAATTTACATCCCAAAGGCACGCCCCCAATGACCCACCTCCTCCAGACACACCTTACCTGCCTTCAGGGGATTAACTTACTGATTGGGTTAAGGCTTTCATAGCCCAAAGATTTTACCTCTGAGTCCCCCTGCATTGTCTTACATGAGCTTTTGGGGGACAACTTTTATCCAAACCATAACAGAGTCCAGCATCTAGATATTTAAATGTAGCCAAGTGTACGGAACCAGAAATTGGTGCTGTAGTGCTGAGGTGACACATGTCTTTATAGAATTAGTGAAGTCCTTTGAGCCACATTTATATGTTCAGCAAAATCAGGAAGTTATCACAACGTGACCAGTGAAAAGGTAAAAAGCATTGATTGAAGTAATGTGATATCATTATGTCTTCTTAGGATAAAGTGAGGTGCAGGGAGAGATACTGGTTGGCTGGACATCAGGCAGCAGGACAAGTCTAGATTAGTAATCTTCACTGCAATAAAACCCACTTCAATCTTCCCCAGCCCAAGTGTTAAGTGCAAGGTGGATGACTGAACCGTGAATCAGAGGTGAGCCACGTATGTGGAAACAAGAGAAGTCACCAGGAAGGCCAGAATCACAAAGCTATTTGCTAATGTAAGCCAGAACTCAAACCCTGGGATGTTTATGGCAGTGTTATGCTCTTTCAACCCATTATGATTTATGTGGGTCGTCTAGCGTCACAGCCACAAAAGGATTTTAAGAATTAAGGGAGTTAATGTTGAATCGTTAAGCCAGGGCCAAATTATGGACATTCAATATGTTAAAGTGGAATTTTGCAGGCTTGTCCCTTCTTGTTGAGATGCCTCCAGTTCAATGTCACCCTGTACTGTTTCCCAACTTACTTGATAATAGGACTCACAAAGGGTACTTCTTAAATGGATACCTAGCATCTCTTTAAAAATTCTAATTGAGGGAAATTGGTACAGGACTTTAAAATCCTTAATGTAAGTTTCAAGTTATTCTTTGGAAAAAATGATTGGGAAACCTGCCAAGTGTTACCCGCTAGTAGGATATGCTTCCTCCTCTATTTAGGTAGGGAATCATTTATTGAGCAGTTCCTGTGAAGAAGGTGCTGTGAGAGACCCAGAGAGGAACAGAGCTAGACCCCTGCCTTTGCCAATTTTTCTTTGGTAATTGGAAGATAGTTTTAGCATCTCTCTCAAACACTTCTTATCAGGCAGTCATTTTATTAAGGGAAGAATTTATTATGACTTGGTTTTCTGGTTTAACAAAGAAAGGCACTTGAAAATACCAGTTAAAATATGTATCTTGGCTTTGTGTGTTTTCTGTATTTAACCTGTATTTTCATTTTTATGAAGAAAAAAATATTTATACAAAATATATAATTACAATAGTTATGCTTTTAGTATACATAATTGAATTATGAAATTGAAATACATAATTGAATTATTAAGGAGAGGCTTAATTACACATAGAAATGAAGTTTCTGTTGCTTATCCATTTAATCAAGCTAGCTGATGCTTAAAATGTCAGTTTTGGAGGTCTTTTAGGAAACAAGGAATATTTGAATTTTAATTTAAAAATCTTGGCACCATGGGTTCTGTCACGAGATTATGCAGATTCTACAATTCTTAAAACTATGTTTTATTGTCAGCACAACTCTTTAAATGTATCATCAATTTAAGTTTCCACTCAGAGTATTTATTGGGGGCATTTTCATCAAACTAAAAGGGATTCCAAATATAATACAAATCCTGTTTAAGATGTGCCTAAACATGTTCCTAAACATGGAAACATGTTTGCTTGAAATATTTTGATATTTCAAACAAGAGCTATAAATTCTAGTAACAGAATGGACACACAAACCCTCTCATTTTGACTATTTCTTTTTAAATCTTGAGTCAAAAATCTATGTTTGCCTGAATTTGTTAAGTATTTCTGGAAAATAAAATATTCACCTGAAATATCCACATAATTTTCTTTCTTTTTCACTTATTTTTTCCAAAGGTCCTGGCCCCAATTTTAACATCTGACATCATCAGCTTCTCCAGGGCATCTGCTGCCTGAATTGAGAAGAATGTTTTTCTATCTTGAGAAACTGTGAAGCTTAGATTGGGCAGGACTGAATATAGTACATCATGTGATTCAGATCCCTAGGTGTTAAGCATCCTACCTTTGAAACTTGTTATGTTCTCAGCATTCACCTTCACTCTCCTGATTTGAGCACCTTCCAGTTTATTCTTCACTTATTGGCTTTTCTGTTCAATTTAGTTCAGTCTAATGTTCCGATTTTTTTCCTTCTAAAGGACAAGAACTAATGCTCTAATTTAGAGGATTCAAGTACCATTTTTGCCCATTCTTCATCAGAGATTGCACTATTCAAGTACTTTGCTTTTTTTAGATGAATGCCCTAATTTGTTCCTGTTATACAGAGTGAGAAATCTTAGTTCTATATTAAAAAGGTCTCATCACCAGCTTCAGATACCTTGGAATATGGAAGTAGCATTGAGTGAATAAAAGGATCTTTTACTTTAGGAATGAAAACTCGTAAAACAAAAGGTCAAAATTAACTTCTTGGAATAATCAGAGGGGGCCTCCAACGTCATATAAAACATTTCTGTGTCCCAAGACAGCTGAACTTGAAAATCACAATTTTCTAAATTTTTGCAAATAACAATATGAAGGAGTATTTGTAAAACAAACAAAAAAATCTTGGTAAATAGATACAGTCAATGTTTAAGAACATATTAAAATTTACCAAATCTAGCATTAGGATGAAATAGCTTTTTATTTAGGGTTAGAAATAATGCAAAAGACCACATTTGACTGAAAACAAATTCAACTATATTTCACCTGATAATTTGGATTAAATCTGTTTCATTAAATGTGATTGAACCTAAGAATATTTATTTTTTTCAGTATTTTTCAGTCTCAAAGGCAGATCCTTCAGTGGCAATAAAAGATCACTAACAGTCCCACCAGGGAAGGACAATGGATAGAATAAAATATACTATTTTTTTTGGTTTATTTAATATATGTTTTAAAAATGTTAGCTATTTAAATTAGATTTATAATTTTTATCAGAATGATTTTCCTCTTTGTTTTTTTATTGGAACATATTTGATAGCAAAACACACAGATCTTGAGTGTACAATATAATGAGTTTTAACAAATGTAGACATGTATGTTAGTCCCATCCTTCTTACAGTGTGAAAGTTTTATTCAAACAAGAAAATTCTCACTTCCCATTCCCATTCTCCCTCCCCATCTGCAGAAGCAACCACTGTTCTGGTGTCTGTTCAGTTTGCTTTCTAAAACTTCATATAAATGGAGTCATGTAGGACACACCTGTTTGTGTCTGGCTATATCCACGTACTTGTGAATATCACCTTGTACACTTGGATTGCCAAGTGTGTTGTTTGAACATACCACAGTTTGTTCACAGATGGCCTTTTAAAAAACCATTTTGACTCTTATGAATAGAGCTACCATTGTCATTTTTTGTATCTATCTTGGTCAAAGATATTAACTTTATTCTTGGTAAACAGGAGTAAAATTGCTGGAAAAAGGGTAGTTGTATATCTAGTTTATGAGAAGCATCTACATAGTTTTCCAATGCTGCTATACTTTTTTCATGCCTAATAACAATATATATTTTGCATTATTCATAATTCTTATCCAAATTTAGGATTTTTAATATTTTAATATATATTCTAGTGGCTACGTGTGAATTTTATTTCATTTAATTTGCATGTCTCTGATATCTAATACTTTGCAGAACTTGACATATATATTATTGCATATGTGAATACCACCCTTTGTAGAACCTCTTATCCATTTTTATTTTGTTATTTTAATTTTTCCATTTTTTTTAAGAAAGAGGGGACAGTGAGACAGAGACAGAGAGAGAGAGAAGCAATTTTTATTTAGTTTTTTCATATGACTTTCATTCCTCTGACACTTTGTTGTGTACGTGGTGCTGGGGTTTGAACTCATGTATTCGTGCATGGCAGGCAAGCAGCGTAACCGCTGAGCTACCACTCCAGCCCAATTTTTCCATATTTTTGTTGGTGCATTATAGTGTATATAATGGTAGGGTTTGTTACCTATTTGTACATGCACACAATATAGTAATATAATTTGACCAATATCATTCCTTAGTATTTCCCCTTTCTCTCCCTTATTTCATCCCCCTGGTTCCTTTCCTTTACTCTACTAACCTCCCTTCAGTTTTTGTAAGGTCCCCCTTCTACCTTTCCTTTCCTTTTTCCTTTCTAGCTTCCATATACCAAAGAAAACATATGACTGTTAACCTTCTGAATATGACATTTTGCTTAACATAATAGTCGTAAGTTCCATCCATTTTCCTGCTAGTGACATCATTTTATCTTTCTTTTCGACTAAATAAACCTCCATCATGTATATATACCACATTTTCTTCATTCATTCATCCCTTGATGGACACCTAAGCTTGTTCCATGGTTTGGCTATTGTGTATTGTTTTGCTGTAAACACAAGTATGCATGTTTAGCTGTTGTATGAAAACGTTAATTCTTTAGGATAAATACTGAAGCAATGGTATATTTGGGTCATATGGTGTTCCATACCTAATCTTTTGAGGAAATTCCATATTGATTTCCATAGTGGCTATACTAATTTACAGTCCCACTAATGGTGTAGAAGTGTTGCATTTTCTAACATTTATTATTTTTTGTATTCTTGCTCTCAGCCATTCTAAATGGAGTGAGATGAAATCTCACTGTATTTTTGATTTGCAATCTCCTAACTACTAATAATATTTTTCTTATATTTATTGGCCATTTGTATTTCTTATTTTGAGAAGTGTTTGTTTAGTTCATTTATCCATTTATTAATCGGGTTGTTTGGTGTTAAGTTTTCTGAGATCTTTTTATGTTCTGGATATTAATCCTCTGTTGAAGAGTAGCTTGCAAAGATTTTTCTCTCACTCTGTAGGTTCTCTCTTCACATTTTTAGTTATTTCCTTTGCTGTGCAGAAGCCTTTTAAGTTGATACACTCCCATTTCTTAACTCTTGGCATTATTTCCTGACTTTTAGGAATACTGTCAGGAAAGTTATAACCTGTCAACCTATATGTTGGACTCTTTCCTCTTGGAGTTGCACAGTTTCTGGTCTAAATCCTAAGTCTTTGGTCCGTTTTGAGTTGATTTTCATACAGGGTGAGAGACAAGATTCTAGCCTAATTCTTTTACATACTGATAACCAATTTTATCAGAACAACTTGTTAAAAAGGCTGTCTTTACTCCACTGTATGCTTTTGGCACCCTTTGGATGGATAGATGAGTGTATCTGTGTGGGTTTGTCTGTGTGTCTTCTTTTCTGTACATTGGTCAATATCTGTTTTCATGCCAGTACTGTGCAGTTTTTGTTACTATAGATTCATTATAATCTGAAGTCAGGTACTGTGATGCTTCTAGCATTTCTTTTTGGCGTTAGAAATCCTTTGGCTCTTCTGGATTTTTCACTCTTCCAAATGAATTTTAGAATTGTTTCTCTAGTTCTGTGAAGAATGTCTTTGGTATTTTGATGGGATTGCATTGAATCTATGTATTACTTTTGGTAGTATGGCCCTTTCAAAAATATTAATATTGTCAGTCCATGAACACAAGAGGTCTTTCCATCTTTTTGTGTCTTCTTCAATTTCTTTCTTTAATGTCTATAGTTTTTTCCCAACTGGCAATTTTTATATTTATTTTCTCTTTTACTCTTTCTCCTCTTTCCATCTATTTCCTTTCTTTTTATCTTTTTCCAACACTTTCATTGGTACATTATAGTTGTACATAATGATGGAATTTGTTGTTGCATATTCATGCATGCACACATATAACAACATAATTTAACCAATTTCCCTTCCCACCATTAATTCCTTCCCTCACTTATTCACACCCCCAGGTCCCTTGCTTCTACTATTCTCCCTTTGATTTTTTTTTTTTACTTTTCCCATTTTTATTGATTGCATGGGAGTTATATATTATCTTAGAGCTTTGTAGTTTGTAATATACTTTTTATCTCCTCTTTTTCCCCTCCCATCCTTCCTCTCTACTTCTCTTTCCTCTACTCTACTAGACTTCCTTTAGCTCATTTATTAATTGTGTTTGAATGGTTCTTTATGTAATCTTATTCTTCCCTTCCTCTCTTCTTTATTTTAGTCTAGCTTCCACATATAAGAGAAAACATATGACCATTGAGTTTCTGCATCAGGCTAATTTCACTTAGCATGATATTTTACATTTCTATCCATTTAACAGCAAATGTCATAATTTTGTTTTTATAATAGTTGAATAGAACTCTGTAGTGTATGTGTGTGTGTGTATGTATGTGTGTGTGTATATATATATATATATACATATATATATGTGTATATATATAACAATTTCTTAATCCATTCATCTAATGAGGGGCATCTGGGGTTGATTCCATAATTTAGCTATTGTGAATTGTGCTGCTATAAACATTGATGTGGCTGTGTCATTGTAGTATGCTGATTTAGATTGATCTTTTTGGAAAATACCCTGGAGTAGGATTGTTGCATAATTTGGTGGTTCTGTTCCTAGTTTTTTTGAGGATTCTCATATTGCTTTCCAGAATGTTTGTACTAGTCTGCAGTCCTACCAGCAATGTACAAATGCTTCTTTCTGCCCACAACCTCACCAGCATTTATTGTCATTCATATTCTTGATTTTTGCCGTTCTCTCTGGAGTGAGATAAAATCTTAATGTAGTTTTGGTTTGCATTTCCCTGATAGGTAGAGATGTTGCAATGTTCTACAGTTTTCATTGTGTAAGTCTTTCACATCCTTGGTTACATTTTTCCTAGGTGTTTTATTTTTTGAGGCTATTGTGAGTGGAGTTGTTTTCCTGATTTAATTCTTGCCAGATTCATTATTAATATACTGGAAAGCTATTGATTTTTGTATGTTGATTTTGGGATGTGCTACTTTGCTGAATTTGTCCATTAGCTATAGCAGTCTTCTGGTAGAACATTTTGGATTGTCTAAACATAGGATCATATTATCTGAAAACAGTGATAGTTTGATTTATTCCTTTATATGCTTTATCCCTTTTAATTCCTTCTTTTGCCTACTTGCTCTGCCTAGAATTTCTAGTAATATGCATGGTGAGAGTTCATATCCTTATCTTATTTCAGATTTTAAAAGAAATGTTTTTAGTTGTTTTCCCCCATTTGTTATGATGCTGGCTTTAGGTTTGTCATACATAATATTTATAATGTCGTGATATCCTTTTATTCCTAGTTTCTGCAGTGTTTTCGTCATGAATGGGTCGGGATTTTGTCAAAAGCCCTCTCTGCATCTATTAAGAAGACCAAGTGAGTTTTGTCCTTTTGTTTATGTGATAAATTATATTTATTGACTTGAATATAATGAACCATCTTTATGTCCTTTATGTATCTTTATGTATAAAAGCAACTTTGTTATAATGTAAAATCTTCTTAATATGTTACTGAATATGATTTTCTAATATTATATTAAATGTTTTTGCATCTAAGTTCACCAGGCATATAGATTTACAAGTTTCTTTCCTTGATGTGTTCTTATCTGCTTTTTGTTTGAGCATGGTACTGGCTTCATAGAATAAACTTGGAAGTGTCACATCCTCTGTTTCATGGAATAATTTGAGAAACATTGAGTTTAATTCTTAATTAAAGGTCTGGTAGAATGAAGATGAGACTCCATCTGGTCCTGAACTTATCTTTGTTGGAATGTTTTTAATTAATTGCTTCTATGGCATTGCTATTTATTGGTCTGTTTAGGTTTTCTACATCCTCTTCATTGAGTTCTGTAATTCATATATGTGTAGAAAACTATCTATTCTTTCTAGGTTTTCCAGTTTGTTGGATTATAAGTTTTCAAAATAGCCCCTAGTGACTCTGTGGATTTATGTAATGCCTGTGTTGATTTCTCCTTTTTCATCTCTGATTTTATGATTTGAATCTTCTCTTTTTCTTTTGATAAGTTAGCCTAAGGGCTTATTTTCATTTCATTGACTTCTGTATTGACTTTTTATTTTCTGTGTCATTGATTTCTGCTGTGACCTAAATTATTCCCTTTCTTCCCTTTCTGGTTTTGGAATTTATTTGTTCTTTTCCAAGGATCTTGAATTGCATCCTTATGTTACTTATTTGGAATCTTTCTGATTTTCTCATATCATATTTATAAACTTTCATTCATATTTATAAACTTACTCTTTGAGCCACCTTCACAGTGTTCCAGAGGTTTTGGTATAGTGTATTGCTATTCCCATTTGACTTTAAGAATTTTTAAATTTCTCCCCTGAATTCTATCAGTCATTCATTTTTCAAAAGTATATTGTTTATATAGAATGTAGGGGCTTTTGGTGTTGCTTTCTAATTTTATTCATTATTGTCCATTAAGATGCAAGGGATAATCTAATTTATTCTTTTTTGTGTGTATTTGCTAAGAGTTGCTTTGTGGCCTAAAATATGGTCTATTTCAGTAAAGGTTTCATGAGCCAATGAGATTAAAGTGTGTTTAGCTATTGAAGGATGAAATATACTATACATGTCTGTTAAGTTTATTTGATTTATAATGCTCTTGAGTTCCAAAGAGTCTTTACTGAGTTTATGTCTGGTAACCTATGTCTTCGTGGGAGAGGTGTGTTGAAATTAGCTAGTACTGTTATACAAGTTTAACTTAGTCATTAATTTAAATAATGTCTGCTTTATGTAATTAGGTGCACTAATGTTTGATGCATAAGTGCTTACTATTATTTTTTCATATTGGATTGTTCATTTTAGCACTTCAAAGAGACCTTTAATTTTGGCTTGAAGACTTCTTGATTGGTTATGAGAGTAGCTACTCCTGCTTGCTTTCAGCCTCCATTCACATAGGTATAGCATTTTTCCATTCTTTCACTTTTAGCATGTGGTTGTCTTTGTCTTTGAGATGAGTCTCTTGCACATAACATACAGTTGTGTCTTGTTTTTTAATCCATTCTGCCATTATTTTAATTGGATTGTTGAGAGAATTTAATTCAATGTTACAGAGAGATATTTATTCATTCCTACCATTTTGATTTATTTATAATTTTTTATTTGGTCCTTTTTTCTCATTTGCTTAGTTACTCTTTAAATGAGATTGGTTCATTTGTGAGTTCATTTGCTTTTTGTTTATACTGTGTGAAGCATTTCTTTAAGTATTTTCTGTAGTTCAAGGTTAATTGTTGTTTTAGTCAGTTTTTTTTCCTGTTGTTGCTGCTGTGGTGAATGGACCTGACAAGAATAATTGAGGAAAATTTTATTTAGGGGCTCATGGTTTCAGAGGCCCATATCCAGAGAAAGTTAGTTCCATTGTTCAGGGCTCAAGGTGTATCTGAACATCATGGTGGAAGTGTGTGCAGAGGGAGTAGAGAGCTCAAGGCATCACATTGGAAAGCAGAGCAGAGAGAAAAACAAAACAAAACCAACCAACCAACCGAACAAACAAAAAAGCTCCACACCAGATGCAGAATATATACCCCAAAGGCACATCCCCAATGGCTCACCTCCTCCAGTCATACCCTACCAGCCTACAGTTGCCAATTAATCCATATGGGGGGATTAATTCACTGATCCAGGGTAGAGCTTTTATAACCCAATCATTTCACCTCAGTCTTCCCAAATTATCATCACATGTGAGTTTTTGAGGGACAACTCACATTCAAACCATAACAGTAGTCATGAATTCTTTTAATTTTTGCTTATCTTTGAAGGATTTTATTTCTACTTAGGTTCTAAAGTATAGCTTTGCTGGATACTGTAATCTTGGTTGAAAATTATTTTCTTTCAGGATTTGGAACACATCACTCCAAGCTCTCCTGGATTTTAGAGTTTGTGCTGAGAAATATGAAGTAGTTCTGATTGACTTGTCTCTAAATACAATCTGACATTTTTATCTTGAGGCTTTTAAAGATCCATTCTTGGGCTGGAGCGGTGGCTCAGCGGTTTCGGCGCTTGCCTGGCAAGCACGAGGACCCGGGTTCAAACCCCAGCACCACGTACACAACTAAGTGTTGGAGCAGCTAAGGCCATGTGAAAAACTCAATAAAGTTGTTTCTCTCTTTCTCTGTCTCTCTCACTGTCCCTCTCTCTTTAAAAAAAAAAAAAAAGATCCATTCTTGTTCTGTAAATTATGCATTATAATTATAATGTGTCCTAGAGAGGTTGCTTTTTGATCACATCTATTTGAGTTTCTAAATGCCACCTGTATCTGAATAAGGTGGATACCTTATTCTCAAAGTCTGAAAATTTTTCTGTTATTATTTCTCTGAAGAGATTATCTATGACATTAGCCTACATCCCACAATACTTTTCAATTCAAATCATTCTTAAATCTGGTCTTTTAATCTTGTTCCTTAGTTCTTGTATATTCTGGTCATAATTGCTTATTTTCTGTTCTTTAATACCATCTAAATGTTCAAGACTAGCTACTTTGTCTTCAAGCTCTGAGATTCTGTCTCTAGCCTGAACTACTCTACTGGAGAGACTATTATCTGAACCTTTTATTCAATTTATTATGCCTTTCATTTCTAATATTTGTTTTTTTCAATATCTCTATCTCCTTATTGAACTCATTTATATCTTGTACTGATTTCCTTAATTATTTCAGTTGTCTTTATGTGTTCTTTTGGAATTAATAGATCATTTTATGATTTTTTTAAAATTCTTCATCAGCAATTTCCTTCTTTTTAAAGATCTTTGGAGTCATTTGCTGGTGAATTATGAGGTTTAGCAGGAATTATGTTACCTTCTTTTTTTTATATATATGTCTTATATTTCTGTGCTGCATTTTATGCTTCTGTAGGGTAGGGTTTCTCTCCCACTCTTATGTGTGAGCCTTTATAGGGCAAAGCCTTCTCTCTCCAAAGTATCCTAGAGTTATATTAATATATACCACTCATAGTGTGGTATACACAGTCCTTAATTCTCTATTTTTGATGCAGTAGTGGATGTCTATGAGTGGAACTCTTGGACCTTCCCAGCTGTTTGCTCTTGGCTCCTGGTTATTAATTTTGGATTTTTTTTGTCTCTTCCATTTTTTTGTATTAAAATATAGCTGAGATTTGAATGTTGTTAATTTATGTATGTGTGGGACAGGGTGCACTCTCTCCCAGCTTTTCACAAAAATGAGGAGGAAATAAACAATAGCAACCACTGAAACAAACAATATGTATCACTAAAATAAATACCTGGTGCCTATTATTATATCTATACATAACTACCACAAAACCAGCAATGATCCTCCACTTATTCTACTGCCCACCAATGTGGTTTTTCCAGGCTTATATCCTAAGTACATTCACACTCACCTGTTTAGTTCCCTACCCCTGTTCATCTGGTCACGTAGTTGTCAGACTCAAAGTGAAAATGAGTTGCACTTACTTCTGTTTTTCTGATTTGCATTCCCTTTGGCAAAATCCTCTCTGTGTCTATTTCACTCACGTTATTTTAGGTGCACCCTATGACCCACAGTAAGCACTGGCCAAGATAGTGTGGCACTATTTACTATGATCTTTTGGGTTTCCTCAGCAGCAAACTACAGTGTGACCTCCTCAAGATGGATCAAGTTTAGGATGCTTTTCAGATTTACAGGTTTTTCTGTGTCAAATTTGTCCTTTGTGTTTCTTTCTGTTGTCTCCTCTTCATAGTTAACCAGAGCTACTGCTGCTGTGGAAACTAATTTAGCCAACGTTGTGCTCTTTCTCATTCTTTGTTCAGTGCACTGACTCTGAATATCTAATATTGAATTTCAGTGAATTCCTTCTTTTACTTACCTTGCTGATAAGCAATACTCCTGCTCTTTGAATCAAGAGCCATGGAGAAACTGGAAACATAGTCTTCCTCCAAACCACAATGTTGAATCTCCCCTCTTTTATCCTTTTTTAAATGGGCTTTTTTGTCCTTAATATTAATAGGTTGTTGAAATTCTTTATGTGCAAGAAAGTTTTTTTTTTACAAATATTTGTTCTGTAAATATTTTACCTATGATTTGCTATTCATTTTGGTGATGGTTTTTATTGATAGGCAGAAGATTCTTTTAGTGAAGTCCATTTGATCAATATTTTTGTGGTTAGTGTTATGTAAAAAGTTACATTTTCAAAATTTGAAAAATTGTTATTTTAAGTGGTATTAGAGTTTTAGCTTTTATATTTACATTAATCATTCCTATTGAATGATTGATATTTATATCAATTTATATTTGTTATATATAAATATATTGATTTTTATATGTAATACTTATAGCATTAGATGGAATAATTTTTATAGAACTATTTGTTGAAAGCTTCCTTTTCCCACTAAATTGCTTTGCAACGTGTCAAAAGTTGAGTCATTT
The DNA here is from genome assembly GCA_004027875.1 of Aplodontia rufa. Lineage (NCBI taxonomy): Eukaryota > Metazoa > Chordata > Mammalia > Rodentia > Aplodontiidae > Aplodontia > Aplodontia rufa. The sequence goes on from PVKS010001198.1 coordinate 26,427, forward strand.
TATAAGCACAGGTGTATCTCTACAGTTTTTATTTCATTCCCTTTATCTATTTGTCTATCCTTAAGTTAGCATCACACTTTTTGATTACTATAACTTATTGTTATATATGTATTTATATTATGTAAGGTCCTCTTTGTTAGTCTCTAAATATAGTTTTCATGAAGCTGACTATTATTTGCTTAGGTGCAATTATTTTTGTATTTATTATTTTTATGGTTTATTAAACTTTTTTGGTTTGTGAGTTAGGTTTTTCTAATATGTGAACAATTTCATCCATTATTTCTTCATTCATGTTTTAGCATTAATTTATCTACCCTTTATTAGATTTCAATCACATGTATACTAGATTTCTTCATATTATTTCACATGGTATTGTAATTGTGGATGCGTCCACCATTTTTTTCTGTTTTAACTTTAAATGTCTTGAATCTATACGAAAATCAGCACAGCATTTGAGGAGGATTTTGCCATCAGCAGACTATGATACACTGCTTTAACTGTCAAATCAACACTCTAGCTGAAGTTAAAAGTTTGAATAAACTTCGAATTATTTCCCTGGGCCCCACATTTCTTTCCTTTATAGTAAAGCAGAAATATGTGACCAGTATTTATAGCAATGTTGATCACTGTTTACCTAGAAATTGGAAGTTACCAACTATTTGATATTGTGTGTTATTGTTGCTCACTCAACTCCTCTTACTTTGCCTGACTGATCAAGATCCAAATCCTTATGGTTTTGAGGTAGTATATATTGCATCTCTAAATACTGACTTCATAATACTGTGGGTGAGCACCAAATTGGAGTACTTTTCGCTTGTTTCCATGCTACATGGTCTCAGTTTTATCAACACCTGTTTTGTTAAATTTTCAACATGAATGCCTGGCTGAGGCATGAGATTCTTTCCATTTATGCAAGTTTCCAAAAGAAATGTGGTCTATATATGTTGTCCCTAAGTTGTCACTTCTTTTCTCCTACCTCTAAATTCTTGCATTTCTCAAGGTTTGAGTATTTAACTTTCTATACTTATCTTTCTTCTCTTGGAGAGAACATTTTGCAGCCTTTGTTATTATGTAGACAGTCTTACGTCTACCATTTCTGATTTCTACATCGTATCATTACATACTCTATAGACCTCAGATCTAGGTGGTCTGTCATAATCTACAAATTAATCAACGTAAAATAGAACATTGCCTGCTCCCACTGATTTTCTCCTACTCTGCCTTTGTATTTCTATCTGTATAATTTTAAGTTGCTCAGTTTTAGAAACTTAGATTGCTTATCAATTCCTGTATTTCTCTTCATTCTTATAGCTTTACAGAGTTATTCTTAGTAATTCATATTTTTATTCTCTGCTATGTTGTTCCTCATGACTGGATCTTCATAATTTTCAATTCTAAAATAAGGTACAAATATGACATATAGATTTTAAGTTCTACATTATTTTCTCAACTTAAGTTCCCATTTTTCATTGCATCAATATTTAAATCCTGTTGGACTTTTCTACTAAGTATATACTGATGATTCCTCACACTTAATAATTGTAACTTATTCAGTTGAACTCTATATGAACCAATGGAAGTTATGATCTGTTCTACAAATCACTTATCACCATGTATTGCCTATTTCATCAATTTAAATTCATATCATGTTGTTTAGTTCCTATGTTTTATTAATATTCATGATATATAGCATGTAATCAATAGGCTCAATGATGGTGCACTTTTCTGTATTTTTTTGAGCACTCATATATCACAACAAAAAATTTGAAGATTGTTTTCTCAAGAAATATTTGTTGAAAATGTTGTTGGACAAACTGGATAGCCATGTGCAGAGGTTGAAATTAGATCCTTATCTCTCACCTTGCACAAAAATAAAATAAAAATGGATAGAGGAATTAGGAATTAAACCAGCTACCATACAACTGCTAGAAGAAAAATTAGGATCAACACTCCAGCATATGGGAGTCGACAATGATTTCTCAACAAGACCCCCAAAGCTAAACAATTAAAATCAGGAATTAATGACTGGGATGCCATTAAGCTAAAAAGCTTTTGCTCAGCCAAAGAATTGATCAAAACTGTCAAGAGAGAACCTACATAATGGGAGATAATCATGGCTTATTCCTCCTACAGGGAACTAATATCTAAAATTTACAAAATACTCAAAAAGTTTAATATGAAAAACACAAACAATCCAATCAATAAATGGGCCAGAGAGCTCAATAGAAATTGCTCAACAGAGGAAATCTAGCAAGCCAATGTATACATGAGAAAGTGTTGTAAATCATAGTAATCAGAGAAATGCAAATCAAAACTGTTTGAAGATTTCACCTCACTCCAGTCTAATTGGCAAAAATGAAGAATATATACAGTAGCAAATGCCAAAGGGGCTATGGGGAGATAGGAACACTAGCATAGTGTTGGAACTGCACACTGCTGCAGCTGCCCTGGAAAGCAGTGTGGAGAATCATCAAAAAATTAGAGATGGATCCACTGTCAAACCCAGCTATCCCTCTTCTGAGTATATTCCCAGAGCAGTTAGAATCAGCACATTACAGAGATACAGCAAAATCAACTTTTATAACAGCTCAATTTACAATAGCTGAATTATGGAATCAACCCAAATACCCCTCACTGGATGAATGGGTGCAACAGTTCTGATGTCTGTCTATCATCTATATCTATCTATCTATCATCTATCTATCTATCTATCATCTATCTATCATCTATCTATCATCTATCATCTATCTATCTATCTATCTATCTATCATCTATCTATCTACCTACCTACCTACTAATCTAGATATACATCCAGTGGAGTTCTACTCAGTTATTCGAAACAATGATATTGCAGCCTTTGAGGGTAAGTGGACGACAATGGAAGAAGTGCTAAGCAAAGTTAGCCAAACCTAGAGAGTCAAGGATCAAAAATGTTTTCCTTCATTTGTGTGGGCTAGTTCTAACCCAAGCTTAGGTGGAAGGTAGTTAAACCCACCAAGGACATAGCAACAAATAATCTAGGGGAACCACAGACATATTTAGCGGGGAAGGGGAGATGAGAGGTGGAGAATGGGAGAAGGAGGGAAAACAGGAGGGACTCTAGGGAGACAATCAACAGTGTAGCATAATCTTTACCACCCTGAGAAATCAATTAGTTTCTATGCAATCATTGGATTCTGGAAAATTTGCAATCTTATTTTATCTCTATATATGAACGTACATATATGTGTATATATGTGCTTATATATGTATATATATGTATATAAGTGTATATATGTTTATATATATACATATACACATTTACATTTGCTATAGGGGTGTAATACAGAAGAAGCAAGAGACTGGGGTATAGGAAATGTGGGGTAACTATGGTTTAGGATTAAATGCATTTTTTGTTACTTTATATGCATTTATATTTGTAAAATTACTCAACTCATTAATTTAAAAAAAGATACTTGTTGATTTAACTAACAAGTGAATTTACCTTTTTTTCTGTATCATGAGTTGATTTTTTAGTTTTTCACATATATTTACTTATTTTAAACCAACAGATAACACTGCATGAATTTATCATGTAAAATATTATTAAAAGTATATATACCTTGTAGAAAAATTAAATCTAGTTTATTAAAATAATTAACACCTCACATCATTCTTCAAGATTATAACATATTATCACAATGTCACCATGCTGTTCAACATACTGCTTGCACTTTCTCCTATCTATAATTTTGTGTTATTTTAACAACTATGTACTACTCCTCCCCACCTTCCTATCCTCTGGTAACCACCAATCTAATATTAAACTCTAAAAAACAAGAAAATTCTGTCATTTGAAGATAATGTGGATGAACCTGGAAGACATTACATAAAGTGAAATAAGCCTGGCATAGAAAAGGGAAGGCCACATTTCCTCATTCATAGGAGGACTGTAAAAAAGTTTATCTCATAGAAATGGAGTGTGTAATAATTATTGGTGAATAAGAGATGAGTTTTCTAATATATGACTTACTATTCATTCACCTTGAGCCAAAATGTCTGCCTCATGTTCCATGTGGACTATTGAAAAGCAAGCCCTGAGATGAATTGCTGGGTCCGGAACTCAGGACTACCAGCAACTTTAATGAACCTGCACAGATGTGACTGATCCTTTGAATTATGTAACAGAAATCCTGCTTATTCTTGACTTATTTATTTTGATTAATGTAAGTTAATATTTTCATAGTAATAAACTAGGTCCTTCAATTTTGTGCACCAGTTCTCTCTATATTTTGTCACTCTTTAAAGAAAACATATTATATCAAGATATTTTCATTCCTTTCCCAAAGAGAGATTCCTCTAGGTTGATGGTAATTGACTCCAGTTTACTTTTTTCCAAGGGAATATTCAATTGGTTAGAAATGGTTGAAGATCAAAATTCATCTCATTTTTAACATCTGGTGAAGTCTTATTGGTAGTGTAGTCCAAGTCAGAGGGAGCTTTTTGTTGATAAGCCATGTAGAGTAGTTTGGTCCAGTTCAGCAGAAAAGGGTCAGGAGTGTTCAATTTATGAAAAGCACCCCTTTCTGTTTTAGAGTTGACTTCAACTCAAGTTGGCCTAACTTGTTTGGTGTAATCAGTGGTTGTGTTGTGAGATCTAAATGATCTGTTACATTGTACCTCAAAATAGTTTAAGCACACAAAAATTTCTAATTTAATTTTTTGAAATTATTGATAAAATTCAATAAATGACACAAAATATGTATTTACATTGACCAAGGATCAGCATTTATTTCCTAGGTTTTATGATGACTTTCTCATATTTTCCTTCTGCTACTGTGAATAATATCCAGTCTGTTTCCATCCTGAAAGAAATCAGTCAGAAAGGTCAAAATTAGTCAGGATAGCTATTTCCTGTAATCTTTAAACAATGTACTTATTAAATTTTTCTTGCCCACAAGGAAAGAATTCATTTAATAACTTTGCCCAACTTTCCCACATAATTTTTAAAAAATGACCAGATGATGAAAAAGAGTTCAAACTTAAACAGTGATAATTGATTCAAAGTTAAAAACCTAGGGACACTGTATATATTCAGAACCGATTTTAGATGTACATTTTATTTTAGATTTTCTCAAAGACAATTTTTTTCTATCTGTATAGATTTTTAAGTTCAGAAGTGATCTTAAGAATAACCAGGGTAATATTCTTTATTAAAAAATGTCTTTTGTGAACCATAAATACAAATATTCATCATCTAAAAATGTATGGCTATGTACAAACAATACAAACCATATTTAGGATAATCCACACCCTTAAATTTTGATCCAGGTGTCAAAATCATTTTGTCAAATTTTGTCTATCATGTCTGCTGTGAATATGGTCTAGAAAAGTCTAAGTAGTATGTACACTGGTGCATCTAACTTGGAATCCAATGTAATAGTGGTAATTTTATTAGCTTTGCTTGCTCATGTTCTCATCTACAGAAATATGGGCCTGTAATAGTACACTGTTATATACATAAAATCATTAAAATAGATTTTAGAGATGGTAACTCTCATATGCACTGCTGTATCTCACAGTTGCTGACATAATAGGTACTCAGTAAGTACTTCTAGAATGTGTATGTGAAATATCTGTCTCCTGCTAATATTCAGATCTTAATCATTACTTGAAACCTGTGAACTATTAGTTGGCATTATTATTGTTGTTATTGCCACTTTGTTAGTCTTGTTCAATCCAGCTTTTCACAGGGAGTATAATTGCTTGAGGATTTATTCAGTTCCATGCAAAAATTTATAGTTCAACTTGGGAGATGAAGCTTTAGAGCAGAGGAAGAAAAAGTAAATGCACTTTTCCCAGCTCTGAGGATAGGACTGTTCTGTGATGTGGTTTTATTCTCTATATCTCCAGAGGCAAAACATGTCAGAAGCAAATCAGGTAGCAGCTAGCTAATATGGACAGTAATTCCAATGACAATATAAAATCAAAATTATCTCAGTAGGCTGAAACCAAAAGCTGATTGTAACCTGGGAAATGTAAAAATTTCTCAACTTATAAGCTATTAGTAATGACAATAATGTCCACCACCAAGTTTTTAAATTCCTGTTTTTACCAAAGTAGAATTTACATAAAATAAAATTATCTTAGCAATTATAAAGTATGTAATTCATTGCTTTTAGTGCATTCACAACTTTACAAAGCTACAAACACTAATTCAAGTCCATTGTCATCATCCCACAAAAATTCTCAACAATATTTGTTAGCAGTCAGTCTTCACTATATCCTCCTCAAATCTGGCAATCATCTGTTTTCAGCCTCCTAGAACTCACCTGTTCTGAATATTTCATATACAAAGAATCATGTAATATGTGACCTTTTGTGTTTGGGTTCCTTCTGTTAGCACAATGCATTCATGAATTATCTATATTGTACTGTGTATAAGTACTTCATTCCTTTACATGTTTGAATAATATTCTATTTTATGAGCATATTTTAGTTAATTTTTTTCCTTACCTTACTTTTCCCTCTCATATTGTCTTACTTTTAAAAAAATGAGGTAAAATTCACCTTGCTTGAAATAAATCATTACAACCATTTAAGAATATATAATTCAATGTTTTCTTTAAGAATATGTATAACGTTGTACAACCATTGTCAATGTCTCTGGATATTTTTAGATTGGATATTTCATATAAATAAAATCACACAACATGTACCCTTTGTGTCTGGCTTTTTCTTTCACTTAGCATTATATTTTGAGTTACACCCACATTGTAAACACTGAGATTTTGAAATATATCATGAGATTTAGAAGTACCTAATAACGCATGAGCAAAGAAGATGGTAGTGGGACTCTAATGAAGCATATGAGCAAACTTGACTCAATTTGAGAAAAAAACAAATTAATACAATTTGAGGATTATGGGAGTAATTTCTGATTCGGTATTGATTGGCTAACACCTTGAGTGATGTTATCAATTCTGAATATTAGTTAAAAAAAATTAAATGACCAGACAGCCCTAAGGAAGACCAACCCTGCCTGGAGACATCCATGGTGCTGGAGTACCATGCAGGCTTGGTACTCCAGTACTGGGCCAGCAGGAACCCAGGATCCCCACCTGGAGCTGCCCAGCTGCAGTGCATACCCACAAGATCCAGATATATTGGGCCTGTCCCCTCTACCAAGGATCTCACACTCAATTACAATGCTCAGGCTGGCCCATTCTGGCCCACTCCATGCCTCTGAGACTCTAGGACACAGTGATGTAACCCTGTTGTCGAGCTTCAACAATGGGAAAAAAATTTTCCCATTTTAAAATAGAGTCAGAAATGTCCATCCAAGAAGCTTATAGGACACCCAATAGGCCTCATCAAAAGAGACACTCACCAAGACTCATTATATTCAAAATGCATAAAAGGGAAATAAAGGAAAAAATAATCAAAATCTGCAAGAGAGAAATGCCAAATTACATTTAGAGACAAACCAATAAGGATCATCTCTGACTTTTCTACTCAAACCCTAGAAGCAAAAAGATCCTGGAAGGAGATATTTCAATCTCTGAATGACTACAACCTACAGCCAAGAATACTGTACTGAGAAAACACAGCTCAAATTCAGAGGGGCATTTCATGATAAGGTGAAACTTTCAGGATTCATGAAGAGAAAACCAACATTACAAAGAATTTTCAGATAAACTCCAGATAGAAGAACAAGCAGTCATTAAAACCCACACAGAAAAAATTCAATAAAAGTACATGCTATCAGAAAGACAACTGAGACAGCACAGAACTCACTATAAAACAGTATGACTATGATCAAAAACCAATATCCAACAATATGCTGCTTACAGGAGACCCATCTTTCAATCAAAAATGCACAGACTGAGGGTGAATGGATGGAATAAACTCTAACAGCTTATGCCCCAGGAATGCAAGTTGGTGTTGCAGTATTTGTATCCTATAAAGTAGATTTCAAACAAAATTTAATCAGAAGAGATAATGAATATCACTAGATCATAGTAAAGGGAACAGTACATCAGGGAACTATAACCATAGCTCCAAACACCAATGCTCCCAAGTATGTGGAAAAACACTCCAGAACATAAAACCACATATGGACCCCAATACAGTAATACAGGGAGACTTTAATAATCCTCTATTACCAATAGAAAGAACATCAAAGCAAATAAAGAATAAAGAGATCTCCAGCCTAAACATCCACTAATGAAATGGATTTAACAGATATCTATAGAATATTCCACCCCAAATTGACTGAGTTTACCTTCTTCTCAGCAGCATGTGGATCCTTCTCCAAAACAGATCACATTCTGGTTCACAAGGAAAATCTCAGCAGATATAAAAAGGTAGATATTATTCGATGTATCCTATCAAACTATGATGTCATGATCCTAGCAATTAATACCAAAAATTATAATAGAAAATACATACATGCATGGAGATTGAATAATACTCTATTAAATGACAAATGGATCCAAGAAGACATGAGAGCAGTAATCAAGAAATTCTTGGACGTGAATGAGAATGAAGACACAACACACCAAAACCTCTGGGACAGCATGAAAGCATTCACAAGGGATGAATTTATGGCACTCAGTGCTATAAATCAGGAGAGATCCCAAATAAATATGCTTATGCTCCACCTCAAATCTAGACAGAAAGAATAGTCTAATCCCAAAGCTAACAGAAGACTGGAAATACTCAGGATCAGAGCTTGATCAATGAAACAAAGAGCATGTTTTCAAAAATTAAATAAAATTGACCAACCTCTAGTCAATCTCAGTAAAAGAAACAGAGAAATGAAATAATACAACAAAATCACCAAATACAACAAAAAAGGGAGGGATCACCAATGACTCCATGGAAATCCAATGGATTATCAGAACCTATTTTGAAAAACTATAAGCCTTTAAAGCAGATAATCCAGAGGATATGGACAAAATTCTAAACACATACAACATCCCAAAATTGACAAACGATGATCTAGAATGCCTAAACATCCCAATAACAGGAACTGAAATCTATATAGCAATTAAAACTCTTCCAAAGAAGAAAAGCCCAGGACCAGATGGATTTCCCTCTGAATTTTACCACACCTGTGAGGAACTAACACCTCTCCTAATTAAGCTATACCAAGAAATTGAAAAGGAGTGAACTCTTCTAAACACTTTTCATGAGACCCCCCATAACTCTTACACAAAACCCAACGAAGACACATGAAAAAAGAAAATTACAGACAAATATCCCTGATGAACATAGACATAAAAATACCTAATAAAGTTCTAGCAAATCACATTCAAAAACACATTAAGAAGAAAATTTATCACAATCAAGAAGGCTTCATTCCAGGGATGCAAGGCTGGTTCAACACACACAAATCAATAAATGTGATTCATCACTTTAAGAGAAATAATGATAAAAATCATATAATCATCTCAATTGATGCAGAAAAGGTCTTCAATAAAACCCAGTAACCATTTATGATCAAAATTTTGGAGAAGATAAGGATTAAAGGAACACATCTTAACTATGTAAAGGCCACATGTGAAAAACCCACACCTAGTATAATACTAAGTGGAGAAAATCTGAAAGCATTTCCCCTAAACTTGGAAATTAAACAAGGCTACCCACTTTCACCATTTTTATTCAACATAGTCCTTGAGACCCTAGCTTAAGCAATCAGGCAAGAGAAGAAAATCAAAGAAATAAGAATAGGAAGGGAAGAAGTCAAACCATCTCTTTTTGCTGATGACATGATCCTATATCTTGAAGACCCAAAAAAACTCCACCTGAAAACTGCTTGAGCTTATAAAAGATTTAGCAAAATGTCAGGTTACAAGATCAACACCCATGAATCGATAACTTTCTGACACGCTAACAATAATAAGGCAGTAGAAAAAAATCATATAATCAGTTCCATTCACAAAATCTTCAAAAAGAATAAAATAGTTAAGAATCTAATCTAACAAGAGAAGTAAAAGACCTCCACAATGAAAATTATTGATCATTCAAGACAAGAATGGAAGAAGATCTGAAAAGATGGAAAGACGTTCCATTTCTTGCTTAGGCATAAATAATATAATTAAATGGCCGTTCTGCCAAAGTCCTATAGAGATTCAATGCAATACACATCAAGGTACAAATGTCATTCTTTACAGATATGTAAAACGCAATTCTCTTCATTTGGAACAACAAGAAACCCAGAATAGCCAAAACATTACTAAGTAAGAAAGACAAAACAAGTGATTTTTGCAATACCAGTTCAAAAATTATATTATAGAGTTGTACTAACAAAAACAGCATGGTGCTTGTTTCATAATAAGAATGAGGACCAGTGGAATAGAATAGAAGACTCTGAGAGAAATCCACATATCTTTAAACATGTTATCTTTGAAAATGGGGTCAAAATACAACATGGAGGAGAGACAGCCTATTCAACAAATGATGGAAGACAAATTGGATAGCCACTTTCAGAAAATTGAAATTAGATCCTTATTTCTTACCTTGCACAAAAATCAAATCAAAATGGATTGAGGATTTAGGAATTAAACCAGCTAGCATATCATTGCTAGCAATTAGGATCAACACTCTAGCATACGGGAGTAGGCAATAACTTTCCAAACAAGATTCACAAGGCAAAATAATTAAAGTCAAAAGTCAGAGAGTGGGATGTCATTAAACTAAAAGCTTTTGTTCAGCCAAGGAATTAGTCAAAAGATTCAAAAGAGAACCTACAGAATGGGCAATAATCATGGCCCATGATTCTTCCAATACGGGACCAATATCCAAAATTTACAAAGTACTCGAAAACCTTAATATCAAAAACACAAACAATCCAATCAATAAATGGGCCAGAGAGCTAAACAGAAACTTCTCAATAGAGGAAATCAAGCAAGCCAATGAATACATGAGAAAGTGTTCTAAATCACTAGTAATCAGAGAAATGCAAATCAAAACTACATAAAGATTTTACCTCATTCCTTTCAGATTGGCAAGGATGAAGAATATAAACTTTAACAAATTCTGGGGGAGTTGTGGGGTGATGGGAATACTAGCACACTGTTGGTGGAACTGCAGACTGGTCCAGCCACTCTTGAAAACAGTACGGAGACTCCTCAAAATATTAAGGGTAGATTCACCATACGACCCAGTTATTCCTTTTCTGGGTATTTTCCCAGAAGGACTGGATTCAGCACATTACAGTGACATAGCAAAATCGATGTTCATGGCAGCTCAATTTACAATAGCTACATTATGGAATCAAACCAGATGCCCCTCACTGCATGAATGAATACAAAAAGCTTTGTTATATACATATATACAATCTAGTTTTACTCAGCTATTAGAAACAATTATATCATGACAATTGAAGGTAAATGGATGGCAATGGAAGAAATTATGCTGAGAGAAATTAGTCAAACATATATTTATCTTGACGCTTATATCTATTATAGCTGGGAAATATAGAAGAATTAAAAGACTAGGGTGTGGGAGATGTGGGGGTGAGTCTGGATTAGAATCAGTGGCATATCATATGCATTTATGATGATACAGCAACACAGCTCCTCAATAAAATTTAAAAAAAGAAACTATAAAACTGACTATATATACATATATAAAAGCCAACTGAAATAAAAAGTTGTTAAATAACTGCAGGATATTTAGCATTTCACAAAGACACTGGGGCAGGCCATGTAATGGAAGGAATGGTGCAGAAACCAGAAATAGGTTGTAGAAAAGCTTAAGAAGACATATCATACATGATTTTAAGTATCTGAACGATTGATACTTTTCTCAGGGAATAGACTTTTTTTTGGTATAGAGGGAGGAATTCAGATCAATGGGTGAGTGTCATGGGTACAGAATTTTTTACTTAATAGTGAAAACCTTATTTATAGATATGCTTAAAACTGGATGAGCTACTTGATGAAGTAGAATATTTTAAAACTGAAAACACTGATGACTCTTTCCCCAAAACGTAATTTCAGATAGTCTGGTTTGGGGCAGATGTGTGGACTGGACGATCTCCATGGATCTTGTAATGCCTTGATTTAGCGCTGCTGTGTTTTGTTGTGCTGTTGCTGTCAAACTCAGGCCAGGCTTGTAGTAATGCTTTGCTTGAAAATGAGAGAGCTGTCTTGTCTTGGTTAATACTTATCTTTAGCACTTCCAATCTCTGTCTGCAGCAAATTTCTATAATGTTGTGCCTTGAAAATTTGACTTTTTTTGCCTTGAGAAGGGCCATTGTTTTCTTGAGGCAATTGGTTTATCACATTTTCTTAGTCATATCCCTAGACCTGGTCCACATCTGCTCTTAAACAAAGCTTCACAATCAGTCATTAGTATCACAATGTGACATAGTATCAATTTTTTTTTCTGTTTGAGTTTGACTCTTACTGTATAATAAAAGTTTTTTTTCATAGAAAAGGGAATTTGCAGCACTATGTACAAATGGGGGTTCTATTGGAAGCATTTGACAAAGCACATTTCATATATTTAAGAAAAGGGAAAAATGCCAGTATCTCCTTTCTATAGCCATAATATAGGCAAATATAGATGATGTGAATTTTATTTACATAGCAATACTAAGTGAAAGATGAAAATTTTTAGTAGTTCGGAAGGCATAGTCATTTCTAGAAGGTTGAGAAGGAAAACCTAGCTTGGTTTCTGATTCCATATATTCTTTAAAAATGTTCTTTTAGAATATTTTCTTCTCCATGATTCCAGTGAGTTTATCTACTGTAAAATATATTCATACTATTTTATAGAGGGAAATGGGAAACCATTTACATATAAAACAATAAGCAGGGATATTTAAAACCAGTTTGTAAATTATTGGTCTACATTTTTGAAGATTCATAAATGAGAAACACATAAAATTGTTAGTAGAAGAAATGTTAAGCATTAGGATCATGTTTGGTTTTTCTTTTCTTTCTTTCCTTGTTTTTCTAAATTCTCTTAATTATTATCTCTTATGTTTATAGTTAGAAGAATAGAATCCTTAGGAAAACACAAGCCATATCTTTTTCCTCTTATTCATGTATTCGGGTTAAATGTCTCCTTCCTATCCTGTACTTCTGTCTCCTTCTTTGCCCATTAGATACATTTTTCATCTTTCACTTCTCTCCTGTTCTCCTACCCTAATTTTCATCTTTACATTATGGAAATCTTATTTTTACTTTTTCGAAAGGACATCATCCATATAGTTGACATTTATAACCATCTTGGAAAGAATAGTATTTCTCTGTGGATTCTCAAAGTCAGAGAACTCTCATCAGGAAGACTGCATGTGCACAGAGTAGCTATCGTCCTCATCCTCCCTGGTGCTGATAGCTACTCACACCCCTGGAAGGGACACAGTTGCAATACCTGTGAACTGATGTAGAGGGATGTTTGCCAGAGACCAGAGTAGTGGCTGTGGGGGGATTATTACAGTTTAATCAAAGTGAGAATTTTAATTGATATTAATTGGTATTTAGTTATTAGGCACATGCTGGTGTTATCTCAGGGCTTTATTAAGTATCTTAATTAGGGCCATCAGCAATTCTGTCATTGGAATAGGAATACATACAAAAATGCTTATTTCCATTTTGGATGTCCTATGTTGACAACTGGTTACTAATTCAATTGTTTTTTTCAAATTCCCCTAGTGATTCAAATTTTAAAAATGCTACTCACACATGATAATTTGGGGGACTTTTTCACATTGGGTTAATTGTTTTACATACATTAACTCATGTGTTCTCATAGCAGTGATAATGAGTTAGGTAAAATTGTCATCACTTAGGCGCAAAGGGAATTGAGGAAGTTTAGAAGAAGTAAAAACTGAAGTCTCACAGAGGAGAACACTGAATTCCTACCCAAAGCCAGAGCCTGAGAGTTAGTTACTAAGGTTCATGTCTTAGGGCTTGTAAATGTGTGGTATCCTAGTTTTAAGAGTTTGACTGCATATGTGACTACAGCAGAGCTAGCGGAGGGTCCTAGTGGGATACGGTATCCCCACTGATTGCAGTATAGTTGTGGTTGTGAAGCGTCATTACTAGCTCTGCACATCAGACCTGCACCATTGATTTTCTCTTCTTTGTTCATTCAAGGATTTCTCCAAGGCAGAAGACTTCAACCCACAGGCAGATTGACTCAAAAGTATAGGAGCATGACAACAGGAGCAATTCTCAGTCAAGGGTGTAGAAATCAGTAGAAGAATTCACTCACAATCCTAGCTCCCTGCATAACAGTTCTGAGATGTGATAATCACTTTAAAGGTCCTCAGTGGCATTAAGTCCTATTCATCCTGGTTGCTATCCAATCCATTAAACATATCTATAAGTGATCTTTTTTCTCTTTTTACTTCTCTCTTCCCACTTTTTCATTCTTTCTTTTCTGGGACATTTCCCCTGAATAAATGCTTTGCATTCATGCGCTTTTCTAAGGTTGTGCTTTCAGAGGGACACAAAGTCAGTACATTTTATGGGTGCCTGGTAATTGACTCTTGTAATATAATATGTATTCTCCGTAATAATCCATTTCTACTATTTCCACTAACTCATGAAGATCTATCCATTTTTTCTTTCAAATGTCAATTTTCCATTTCCACAACCCCGCTCATAGCCCAGGCCTTTATCACACTGTCCCTGAGGTATTATGTTAGATTTCTAGTTAGCATACCCTCTTCTATCATCTAAGACTTCCTGCATACTAATGCTACATAATTTTTCCTCCAGTGTTGGTTTCATCTGTCACTCCCCTGTTCAAAAACCTACAATTACTATGAACAATTTATCACATCAAGTCTAAGTCCCTCCTTCCATGTTAAGAAGCACTTTCTTCATGAAATTCTCAAGCCTGAGAAACTCTATTGATTTTCTGTATCTGTATTCTCACAGCACCTATAATCTTGCCACAGAATTTAACACATATTTATTATCTTATATTATTTACACATTTTATATGTATCTTAGCTCACCAAACTGCAGACTTCTTGATGCTATAAACTATGCTTTGTGAGTATTTTACATTTTCTGTAATCCATCATAGTTCCAGGCAGCAAAAACAAACTGGATAAGCATTGTTTCTTGGAAACTTTATGTAAGAGGAAAATTCATATCTGATTTTATAGATGTGTTTTATGAAAAAAATACAAAATTTGGAAGGTATTTTGATTTTTCCCAATTCTTAAGGAAGTGACAAATATATGTTGGTTTTTTCAATTGCAGTTCTAGAATATGATTACTACTATTCAAGTGGGAAAGGTAAGTTTCAAAAGAGAGCAAGATTTGCCTGCATTTTCCAGTTTATAGTCTCATTAAATATTTGACCATAAGTCAAAGATAGAAAGGAAACCAAAGTGTTCTCATGGACCCCCTGAAAATTTTTACACTTTGCAGCAAATTAGTTAGCTAGGTATTGTTTTTGCCTAGTTTTAGGTACCACTCTGTGACCTGTGGAATTTCATCTTTATTAACATAAAAGACTGGAAAAGAAACGTTTTCACATTTTTGAGCATCTTAACCAATACTCCCAAAGATACATTTTCTTATGTTTAATATCCATCTCTTCCTAATTTAAATTCTGTTAGGGATTAATTTCTTTCTAGAAGCATATAAAAGATACTTAAGTTGTATAATAATATCATATGAGAGATAATAGAGATTACCCTATTTAATATACAGATTTGCTATAGTCAAGGGAGGTAGGTATGTGCTTGTGTGTATGTGTGTTTCAGAAAGTAAATGGGGAAATACTTCTAGAGTATCCAAAACTTGAAACCAAAAGATCTATTTAATTCCTTTCAGAGCCTGTCCAGGTGCTTTTCCAGGCTGGATTTTTATAATTGCTTAAGTGTGCTCCATTGCAAAGGTCCTAATAGAAGCATCTAAATCTTACAGTGCAACCTCAGGGAACAAAGATATTCTCTTAAAAACTTGATTGCTTTTATATGGAAGCAGTTAGCTTTGATTTATATCACTTCTGAAGGGAGCTTCGCTGAGGCTTTGAGTAATCCAATAAGGATCATATAATATACTCCCTTTCACATCTCAGAGAGTTGCTGTGTATGGAGCTTTTTGTTTATTATTCAGGAAATGGGCTAAAAGCTTCCTAGGTTCATCTCTGTTCACAAAATTTGTTCTGGGGAAAGTAATGGCCTTTTGCATTTTAATAAGCAGTAAATCTGGAGTATTACAATGTTCTAGTAACAGCAATCTTTGGCAGTGTGGGACTTCCCCTGTGTTTTGGATCTTGTTCTCATTCAGCAGTTTGGGTTAGAAGATATTTCCTTTCTTTCCTTTTTTTTTTTTTTGTTCATTTAATACAGGGGTTCTTTTGGGAGAAACATAGAACCATGGGGAACCCAAGGGATGAAACCATGACATGGCATCTGCTTTGGCTAACTATGTAAATATACATTTGTCCTTGATTGTTTGATAATGATTCCCTCTCAATTGTAAGTCCATATTTCAACTAATAAAAAAAGAATATGTGTTTTGTTTATATTTTTTGTAGTTTTTTAAACTTACTTATTTTTATTTATTTATTTTTATTAAGAAATTTATGTCTTGAAAAATCAAAAATGCTTCCAATGAAATAATATGATATATATATATATATATATATATATATATGTATATATTCTGAAAATCGGATTTATCCCCTAGAGCCCCCCACCACCAATTTCCTACCATTATTCCTCCTCCCCGGTCCCCTCCCCCCTCCTTCCCAATACTTCTCTAGGAATGCCTTAGGCTGTGTGTCACTACACCTTTTCTGGGTTTAGTACATGAGAGTTGACCACCTTTCACACTGGCCAGCCAGGGTCTAGCTCCAGCCTCCACAGATGAGTGATGACATTTGACCCTTGGTTCTCTGGGTTATGCTTATTTCACTCAGCATGATTTCTTCCATAGCCATCTCATCTTATCTGATCTCTGTGTTTCCATTAGAAGACACTGAACTAGAGGATGCTATCTATATTTTTTTCTGAAAAATACTCTGAGCCTCCTTCATGAGTGCATAATAGTGATATGAAAAAAAATGTGAAGCTTTATGAATGATCAGAAATTTAATCAAAGTTTTATAACTTCATCTAAAATGATAATTGTACATTATTTTACATCATTTCTCCTTTGAATACTGATTACTTACATATTTGTAGTTCACTTGATATTCAGTGCAATCCATTAGGACTTCAGAATAATACAGAAATGAATATGATACAACCATGGCTTATAGGTGCTTCAGAAAATCTTCATATGAATGAATTTCATGAAATCTGCCAGAATGGACACCCCCCCCCTTTTTTTTTTTAATGACATGGACATCCTTCTAAATAGATTCCTTGGAGAATTTATTTATTTTTGTTAAAATTGATTCCAAAGAAGATCAGAAATATAAATGCCCAACTCTAAACTTGCTTTATTTGAAGAATAAATCACCAAATGTATGACTTCCATATATATGCACTTAGAAACTTCTGTTGGAAGTTCTCATAAGGATATGGTTGCTTTCATCTGGCTCTTTGATTGCATCTATATGACTTGACAACCCTATAGCAGAGCCATGTAAGGGTCTGGATTGTTCTAATTCAATGTGGTGAGTTGCTTAACAATCAATTAGGGTGTAGTTAATTTGATATCCTTAAGTAGATATATTCCTAAATTCCAATTTAATGAAGTTTCTCTTTATAGAAAAACTTTTTCTAATATTATGTGATTAAATTTTCTTTTTAAAATTTTATGAACATTTAGTCATCTTAAGACCATGAATATTATGATGATTTAAAATACAGAATAAATATCCATATACTATTGTAATAAAAAGGGTACATGAGAAGATATTTTCTAGATAGAATTTATAGGTTTGCAATCAACGATGTAGCATACTCCTTACTTCCCTCCCCCATGAAAATCCAAATAATACTTATACAATCACTTAATTCTGGAAAATTCACTACCTAAGCTTTTATATTGTTTGTAGGGGCAAAATATAGAAGATTCAAGTGACTGGGGTGTGGGTGATGTGGGGACAATTCTGTTTTAAAAATTTATTCATATCAAATTGTTATTTTATATGCATTCATGATTATACATTAACTCAACTCCTTAATAAAAATTTTTTAAAAGAGGATTTCATGTTTCTCTTGGGTTTAGTTAGTCTCTTTAGAAGAAACTAAGAATTTGGAACTATGGGGAATCTTTTAACTCCAGTCTAAATTTCTTCTGCTATAAGCAATAAGGAGTCTTAGAAGCAAAGTAATATGTCCAAAATAGAGACAGTACTGGAGTATGAGTATTAGACTTCAAATTTACTGGATACTTTATTGTGCATATATTAGCACTTACATTTTACTTCTTCTAAATATTAATATATTTGAATTGATATATACTGTGAAAAACAAAATATTCCCTGCCTTTTTCCCTACTGCAAATATTTATTGAGTACCTGCTACTTATCAGACATGATTCCAGGTATAAGGGAGATAGCCATGAACACAAGGCAGATGAGGTCTCAGCACCATGGAGCCTGAATTCTTGGGAAGAGAAACCTAACAAACAGAAAATGACTAATAGCCACTAATGCTGTGCAGAAATTTAAGTTGAGTACTTGGGTAGTGACTACAGATAGGGTTCAGGATACACTATCCCAAAATATGATAACTTGGCATTTGAGAAAGAAAAAGAACTCTTTGACTTCCCCTCATCCTTCTTGAAGCAAGTCAAGAAACTCCTCTCCAACTTTCTCTCTTTTCCCCTCAAGACACTAACACTAGAGGTGTCCTCCCTTGAATCCAGACAGAAGGAATTTCACACAGGTATGCTAAGACTACCCTGAGTAAACACGCTTTGCCAAGTTCTCCCCAATGTATTATCCTTAGCTCACAATTTTATTCTCTAATCACACTTCACGTGACTGTCTATAAAAATAGACAGACTTACACTTTGAGCCTTCATTTATGAAGGTTCCCATGTCACACATGACTGAAATGAAATTTGGTGATTTTTATCTTGTCAATCTTTTGTGATATGGATCTCAGTCATGAATCTTGTGCTGGGTGAGGACAATATCTTACTCTTTCTCCCCTTCAATTGAGATATCAGAGAGACTGGACACACAGATTGGGAGAAAGTAGCCCATAAGAAAGAAAAGCAAGGACAAAGGTGTGGTGGTGAGAAAAAACTCGACATATTTAGACAGGGATAACTAATTTGTCTAAAGCAACATTATTCAACACAACTGTTTTTGATTATAGGCCTGAAATCAGGATGTAGGAGAGCACTCTTTTGCCTACACAGCACTACTCACAATAGCTAAGATACAGAATCAACCTCTTGTCCATCCACAGATGAATGGATAAAGAAAATGTGGTACAATGGAGCACTCTTCTGCCATACAAATCATAAAGTCCTGTCATTAGTGGCAGCACACATGGATCTGGATGACGTTATGTTAAGTAAAATAAGTCAGGCACAGAGAGACAGTCACTGCAGAATCTCACTCACATGCGGAATTTTAGAAAGTTGATCTCATAGACATTGAGAATAGAATAGTGTTCACCAGAAGCCAGGGAGATTAGAGGGAAGGGAGATGGAGAGAGGTTGGTCAAGGAACACAATAATAGATGGGAGGAATAAATAAGTTCTGGAGTTCTATGGCATAGTAGGGTGAATATAGTTAGCAACACTGCATCACATTTCTCAAAATAGAAGAGAAAACATTGAATGTGTTCAGCAAACAGGAATTATGAAAGGTAAAGATGATAGATATGCTAGCTGCCCTGATTTAATTATTGTCTAATATATACATGAATCAAAACATCATATGGTAACTCATAATTTTGCATATTATGTGCAAATCAACAATAAAATTGAAATCTTGAGTTGTCTTTCACTGTAGCCACTAAGCACATGTGTCTAATGGGTACTTGAAAGGTAACTAGAGAGTTTCAGGAATTGAATTTTTAATTTGATTTAAGCTTACTGAATTGAAATTGAAATGTCTAAATGTGGTTAATGGCAGAGACAGTACTGGTCTAGAGTGTGAGGAGTAGAGGTAGGCAAGGTAGTGAGTTTAAGCATCAGAGGGACAGGAAAGGCTTCATAACAAAAAAAATATCTTGGTTGCTATTCTAAGTATGCTGGAAATTTTAGGATATTTTAATATAGCAATGATGTGATCTGATTTTTATCCTAAAATTACCATTTTGGCTACTGGGTGGAGATTGAAGCATAGGCATGAGAACAGAAAATAGAGACCTATTAGCATGGCATTGCAAAAGTCCTTGGGAAAAACGAGTGGCTTGAATTAGAATATAGCTTCATATAAGGAGTTTAGTATGTGATGATGGACTAGACTTGGGAGAAAGCAGGGTTAAAAATGATCAAAGGTAACGTGTGGGGGTTAAGCTAGTGGTTGAGTGAGTGCATGCTTGACATGAGTGAGGTCATGAGTTCAATTCCCAGCACTCCCCCCAAAATTAAAAATATCAAGGGAAACAGCTGGATTTTTATTTGAGCAACCAAAATGATACTGTTGCTACTATTAAGTAATGAAGATAAAAAGAAGAGAAGGTGTGAAGCAGTAATTATGTTTTATTTATTTTGGGTTTTTTGACACATAAAGTTAGAGATACCTCTAATATAGCTAAGTGGAAATGTTTCATAGGGAAATTTATACACTATTATTCTAGTTCATAGATCCACTGAGAGGGCTACATATATGGGGTTCATCATGTATATTTCTTTTATCTATGTATGTTTGTAATAACATGTATATGTCGTACTTGTGTGTACATGTAGATACACACACATTCATAAAATCAGAGGAAAAGAGAACAACAATGGAACTGCTGTTTTTATAAAGACAGAATACTTCAGCTCAGCTGCTGCAGCAAAGATAATTTGCAAATAAAAAAGCACTACTTTTTATAAAAATACATGTCTTGACTACATAAGCAAAGAAAATTCCTAATAAGAAAGACAATGTTCTGTGAATGCCTGGAAATTTTAAGAATCAGCAAATAAATCTTTCCTCAATATCTGGTGGCACAAGTTGTATGGAGGCACAAAAATGCAAGACCAGCTTCTATCTCACTCCATGTTTTTCTCCTTCTCCCTTAATTCTCCTCTGTATAGGGCATGAGTATAGTCCCTGAGATAGAACAATTGTCCTGGAGAGAATCCATGGTTCTGTACGATTATGGTATGTGGGAATGTTCAAGGGACTTTGTAAGTAGCTGCCACAATCTCTTTCCTGCACTACTGTGGTGGCATCCTATTGGCATCACTTCTCTCATGAAGCACCTTTCTGTAGCAGATAGGTCAAGCCAGTTCTTCTCCCTAGATAGGCCAGAATTAACAGGCCCAAGTTCCTTAAACTCTAGAACACATTCTGTCATAAACACAAGTCTTTCTTATCACTGAATGTTCATAAAAATTTAAAGATGAATAAAGGGGAATTACATTTCAACACTACATGGTGAATTCGCTTTTCATGTCCTTAACAAAGAACATTAGGTCTTCTTGTTGGCCACTTTCCCATGAGCCCTGGGGCTTTAATTAGGTGACGTGCTGCATTCTATGGCTTTAAGCATTAAGCATATGTGCTAATGTAGTTACTAGAGGGGAAAGAATTACAGGAAATATAAAGAAAGGGAAACTCAGAGAAATAAGGCACAAATATTTGGGGTTGTCTGAGGTTTGTGGAGCATTCACTTATGACATTAATCCAAAATCCCTTGCAGTCAGGTGCACATTTATTGGTCAGATTAAGAACACATACACCTCTCTTCCAGATGCAACTAACTGAACTTTTAAATATAACTGCCTAATCAGGAGGAACCCCTTTGTATTTAGGTCTGCCAATCTGAAAAAGCAGTAATTACACGCTTTTATGCTTATTCTTGGTCTCATAGCGGTATAATTGTGGCCAACTAAATGATGACATAGAAAAAACAAAACCAAGCAGTAGCCTCCAAATTTCCCTGTGAAGAGGTAGGGGACTCCCTAGCAGAACAAAGATGGACGCCACTCCTGTGAACTAAGCTTCCAAGTTCATCCACTCTGCTTCCCTGTCTTCCCTGAAGCTTGGCCATCATCTCTCCCCCTCCAAGATCACTGCAGCAACTTCCTACACCTCTGCTGACTTCTCTTCTGGATCATTCTTCCTTCTGCAAAACAAAGAGATTTTTGAGAGAGAAAAAGTGTGGGTATTACATCCCTAATAAAAATCTTTGGGCTGGAGCGGTGGCTCCACTGTTACTGCACTTGCCCGGCATGTGCAAGTACATGGGTTCAAACCCCAGCACCATGTACACAACTAAATTGTCAGAGCAATGAAAGCCATGTGAAAAACTCAATAAAAATTGATTCTCTCTCTCTCTCTCTCACATTGTCCTTCTTTCTTTAAAAAAAAATCTTTCAAGGATTAAAGGTTGCAAATTAAAAAAATAAAAGCTCCTGTCTTTAAAACATTTTCAAACTAATTTCTTGACGCTGTCCCTTCTAATTGCTCGGCTTCAGTCACACTTGGATTCCTTTGGGCCCCCAAGGTCTTTCCTGATGCTTGTTGTCATTCCTCTTTTCTTCCTCTTAAATACCACCCCCACACTAATTTAAAAAATTATTAGTAAGTAACAGAAAGATTAGTATAGCAGAGGGAAGAGAAAAGGGGATGGAAGGAAGAGAGGGAAAAGGGAAGTACTGGGGACTGAATTAGAACAAGTTATATTCCATGCTTCTATAATTATGTCATCATATATTCTATTGTCATGTATATATAAAAAGAACCAATAAAAATTTTAAAAAGGTGATATTGTAAGAAATGATTACCTCATTGAAAACTAAAATGCTATTTTTAACATAATTTCGAAATTGGGGCTCTATAATGTTATGTTGTTACCAAAAGTAATTTAAAAATAAATGTATTTGATAAATTCTATGAGTGTGTGGATTAGTTTTGTAAAAAGATGTTTATATATTTTTCAGAGTACCTGTGCCATTTTGAAACCCCATTAGACATGTATTGAGTGTTCCAGTTGTTTTAGAGCATTTCCAGCACTTGATACTTAAAAATAATCATTCTAGCCGGGTGCATTGGCATGCACCTATAATCTAGGTGTTCAGGATGCTGAGGCAGGAGGATTGCAAGTTCAAAACTATCCTCAGCAAATTAACAAGACCCTAAACAACTTAGTGAGAATCTGTCTCAAAAAAAAAATATATATATGTATATATATATATATGGGACGGAGATATGGTTCAATGGTTAAGTGCCCCTGGGTTCAATTTCCAATTAAAAAAAATAAATCAATATTGTTTCCAGAGAAAGGCAGATTAGCTTACTCAAATTAAGTTTCCTCCTTTTATACTCTGTTTTAATTTTTATTGCACACTATTCTCTTCCTTCATAATCCTCTTTTAGATGTTGCCTTAATTTATGTATTTTTCTCCTCCACCAGACAGTGTCGTCCATAAGCTCGGTGAGGGTAGCAACAGTGGCTGTCCTCTTCAGTATACCTCAGTGCATAGCACAGTCCCTGGCATGAAGTGGCTAGTCAATAGATGCTGACTTAGTCAATGAGTACATACAGCATTGGATTCTGGAAAAGTCTATCACAATTCATACAAAAATTACATTAAGTCTTAGAAGACAGAAATCCCTGCAGTCATTTTACTGGAACAGTCAGTCTGAAAGTTAAATGTGCACTGGTATCACCTGGAGAATTTGTTAAAATGTCGATATCTAGATTTACCTCCAGGTAGCTGATGAATTTCAATTGGAGTGTAGAAATTGAAATTTTCAACAAGTTTTCTGATAATGCTGGTTCTGTTGACTCAAAAATAGGGCTTTGAATACCAGTACCCCAGAATAGTCCCTCCCAACTCAGTCTTGATGCATATGTAGCTCTGATGCAATGTAACTGCATTCTGCAACTGTTGTATAAAGAAAGCAGAAACTGTCAATCATTCTTGCAAATATATGGAATATTCTACAACTGCTGTTGTACAGTCTGTTCATCAACAGTTCTTGAATGTTAAGGTTATGCAAATATCCTAAGAAAAAGTCATCTAGGAATCATGAGATTTCTTTATGTTGCTTATGGTGTAACTTCTTTTTTATATTATAAAGAGACAGAGAGAGAGACAGTGAGAGAAAGAGAGAATCAATTTTATTTAGTTTCTCATCTGTTTTTTTGTTGTTCTTAGTTGTGTATATGGTGCTGGGGTTTGAATCTGGGTCCTTGCACATGCCAGGCAAGCCTTGTAACCACTGAGCTACCACTCTAGCCCATAACTTCCTGTTTTATTGGAACAATATCTATAAAACTAAATAAGACTAAAGAAAAGTCCTATTCTAGATGAGGAATAATTTTAAAGCTAGAAATACTATGCCTGTTAGGTCTGGCATTTGAATTGGGGTGAAAATCTGTATAATTTTCTTCTTTAAAAATTTCAGTGCATGCAAATAACTTAAATGTGAAAATACTGATAATGCAATTTTCTTTTTTTTTTTAATCTGAAAAAATATGCAAAGATCTGATGGGCCAGAAAATATTCTGTTTGTGTTTCCTTTAAACAGTTTTAAATTATGTTTATTTCATCAGTGAGAAAAGACTGCAAATAGTTACCTGGAACCAAAGGTAAATAAAATGATAGGACACACCTTCATTTATAACAAACTATCTTATAAACATTAGTAGAGAAAGTTCCCAGCTGACTTTTTTTTTTTTTTTGGAGTAATAGCCAAGTCTCAGTTGACTCCACTCCTGATTTACCTGATCATGTGAGTATAGTCTGTGCTTATGAATGGGATCTGAATTAAGCTAGCCTTCAGTGGTCCTCAAACTTCATTCACTTGTGTTACCGGAGGGTTTCTTTTCTTTCTTTCTTTTTTTTTTTTTTAAGAGAAAAGCAAATTTTATTCAATTTACATGGTGCTGGGGTTCTAACTCCCTTACTTGCGCATGCCAGGCAAGTGCTGCAACTGCCGAGCCACTCCTCCAGCCCCAACTGGAGGGTTTCTTGAACCAGAGATTTATGGACCCCATCTCCAGAGTTTCTGATTGAGTACATCTGAGTGGGTCTCCCAAATTGTATTATTTACACATATCCTGGTAATGCTGCTGCTGCTTTGGAACTCTGAGAACACTGCTCTAGGTACTAAGGGGTAATTCTTTTTTTTTTTAATTTTTTATTAAGCAGTTATTGTACAATCATAAATGCATATACAGTAACAATATGATATGCATATGTTCCTAAACCAGAATTTCCCCCACATTGCCCATACCCCAGTCTCTTGATTCTTCTATATTTCACCCCTATGAGTGATACAAATTCTTTGATTGTGAATTTTCCATAATTGAATAAATAAGTATTATTTGGATTCTCAGGGGGTAAAGAGTATGCTACATTGTTGATTGCCTCTCCCTCCCTAGTCCTTCCCCTTCTCTCCCTCCCCCACTACATATCTATGGTTGCCTTAGATTATGTGTTGCTACGCCTTTGCGGGGCTAAGGAGTAATTCTAACAGGTTTGGAGGATGTGAGAATATACTATTTGTGGTTACTGACTGAATGCAAATAATCTGACTGGCAAAGTGAAAGTTTGTCATTCTATAAAGCAACAATTTTTTTTTCTCTTATTCTAATGGAAGCAAACTTAAAAAACACTTTTTCTAGTGTTCCCTGAGTGCATATTTGATATCTTGAAGTTGTGCTTTAAAACAGTATATGGGCTTACAAGAACCTTTTTATAAAAGATCAGTTTTCCACCTCAGTGAATTATTTTTGTATTTTAGCAAAATTTTGATTTCATTAAGTTTATTGCTTATAGAATTCTAAAGTATTTCCTCTTTTTGTAATCTTAAGGGTTTTGTTTTAACACACTGGAAAGTGTATACACAGACAAAAACAATGAGAGTATTGGATTGGGAGATTTATTGTGGCCACCATACCACTTCAGTACCTTTGTGGTCCACAGTTCATTGGTAAATTATTTTAGAATTAAGAAGATTGGATTAAATCTAAGTTTATTTTAGGACAAAGGTCAAATGGAAAAGCTTGTTTCAATTAAGCAGAAAAGAAGAAAATTAAGAAAGCAACAACAATGAAAATTGTCTGTCCTTAATTGGTATCAAAAGCTTTCTGGACTTACTTTAAACCTGGCTACAGTTTTACTTTGTTCTGATACTCGGATACTAAAGTATATTTTTAATTACTTTAATTATTAGTGGCCTAGATCTCAGGTACTCCTTCCTTAAGTAAAATGTTCCCTGTGGGTATCTAAAAATTCCCACTTGCTAATTTTTTTCCTTGACATTATCTGATGTAAACCAAATTCAGTGAAATTTTTAGTGTAAGTAGATGTCATTTTTCTTTCCAGGTGGTGGGATGGATAGGCAAATGGGCAACTGTCTTCTTCTCCAAGGAAGGATCAGAAAAAATGTCAGGTCAGAGAATCATCTGAATATTATGTTATATTATATTCAAGCATATATTATATTCAAACTTATTCATTCTGTACTTTTGTAAAGCTTGTATTGGATTGAGTATATTCAAGTACAATCTGTTTTTCCTATGGTTTAGCTCTTTAGTTTATTGTAACTTTATATTTTAGTTACATTTGTGTATATAAATAACAAAACAGATTGTTTTGATTTTTGCAGGGTTTTCTTTTCTTTTTCTTTTTGGTGGTGGTTTTATTTTCTATTCAGAAATTTGAAATTTTTCAAATACTGATACACTGTAATTCTTGCAGACTCCTTAATAGCTTGTTTTCCTGGGGTTAAAATGTGCATTTGGTGCTTGAGATAGTGTTGGAACTCTATAGGAAGAATGGAAATGATTTCTGGTGATCCTGGTTTAGTTCTTCCTCTCATTAAAGAGGCATCTTTACTCCTATTCCCTGTGTTAGTTTTGATGCTATACATATTTGCAATATAAAATTTTATTCATTAGTTTCACACAGATAAAGTTGAAAATTGTGAAATTACTTTAACACATGTCCAAATCCTACTGAAGCACAGGATAGATTCTTACGCAATTATCTTATGTTGATAGTCTACTTTGTATCATGAGGTTTGGGGGTATTTTTATTGTTTTCATAATTAAATTATATCAGCTGGCTTATATGTTATTGTGACGCTGAAGAATATAGCTCTCCTTAGGGTTTCATCATTGGCTAAGGGAAATGCAGGCCTGTGTCATTGCTAATCTTCATCAAAGTATATGATAATCTGATTACCAAAAGTCATGGTGACCAGCATCCTCTGGGAAAGAGATATCCCTGAAATACTCGGAAAACAACTTCCACTTATCTCCTTAATTTTTTAATGACATTGACTCAAAAATATTTCCATAATTTTTTCCATTCCTGTTTTACAATGATTGAGTAAATGATGTAACTGCCCCTAGGACTGGAGTTGAACCTAAGGATGAGTTTTAATTCTTTTTCATGTTTCTATTTTCTTATTTTTTTTTACTAGAATGGACACCCCCAAATATACTTTTCAAAAAGGTTAGCAATGTCAGTCTGAGAAAAGATATTGAAATATGATGGATTCCCTTTCTGAACAAATAAAAATCTGTTAAGTCAGTAAATTTACGAAATGCCTGAGGTTAATTGCAGACTAATTTTTGTAGACAGGAGGAAAAGATCCCCATTCTTAGCTACAGGGAATTTCTTTAGAACTAGCCCATAAAACTTCACTAACAGCCTAGTTGGCTAGAATAACTAACTCAGTTCAAAAGTAAATACTTTTCTTGTTTTTGAAAAAAAATCTGCTTGTAGAAATTCAAAGCAATCAGTCAACTATACAAGAGTTCTGGGTTTTTTTTAAGCTAGAGATAAATAAGTCTCAAAGACAAAATTTCAAGTAAATCATGTGCTCTATTCTGAAATAAAACCAAGACTTGCCTACTTTGTAAGTTTAATTTTGCTTATCAGATTATTTGGACAATTTTATTTAGTTATTATAATGATATGTTGTTTGCACTGATAAAACTGTTATTGATATCCTCCTTTCCAAAAATATCTTTCAGATCCATGGAAGCAAAGAGTGAAAACTGAGGGAAGGTATTTCCTCTGTCTCCCAGGTCTTAGCAAAATAGCAAAACCCAGGCTATTTTTCTCAACACATGTTTCAGAGGGAAGTTTGAATAGTTGTCTGCTAAATTATAAAAATTCCCTTAGTTCCCTGTGTCATTCTCTTCATAGAATATGTGATGGTTTCCTTTTTCTTCTGCATATATGTCTTTGTTGTCTCTATGTACCTGTTTCTTTCCCTAAACTTATCACTACACCAAAGAAAAATAGCTTAAGTTCTATCAATAAGCTTATTTTTCTTTTAACACCTGTTTGAAGGAAGCATGATGCTGAGGCATTTTAGAATGATTAATGCTCATCCGATGTGGTCACTCAGACTGTCTATAGAAATTTTGAACTCACTCTCTGATGGTTGGTTGCCAGGCTTATGGAAATGCCTTTCCATTGTTCCACTTGTTCACCTGAGATTTTACAGCAACCTTTGGACAAATTTGGGAAAATAGAATCCTTGAAAGACCATACAATTGAAGTAACATTATTATAATGGAGATTACTGTTATTATTATTTTGATCCAGGTGTCTGGAACATTCTGATATAGCAAATTTGGAAAGGAGATCCATCATACGAAAAATTGAAAGGGCAACGAATGTGAATGATTGGGAAGAGATGACTCAGAAGTAAGTCAAGGTAATAATAGTGTGACTGTGACCCTCTGGACAGAGCAACAACAATAATATACTCTTGCAAGGTTACTGCATTAAAAATTATAACCAACTTAATTTGGCTATAAAAAAGATGAAAATTAGGGTAGTTACACATGAAATATTATTCTTATTGTTCACACAAATAGCCAGTCATGCTTACTAAGGTTTACAACATGATTTCTGTTGTGAAAAACAAAGGACTCTGAGAGGATGACTTCATGAATACTAACTGCTAAAGTCTGCAGTCCGAATTAAAAGAACACAGACAGATGGTGTTTTGACCATTCGAAAAAACAGGCCTCTTTTTTTTTTTTCCTCTTTTTTGTTTTTTGAAGTGGTTATGTTAAAAAGAAAAAAAAAGTCTACGTACTCCCAGCCTTCTGGACTAGTATTTCAACTTCCAGGTGACAGCTACTGATCCGTCTCACCTTCATGTGCCCATCTGACGTTCAGACATACTGCCATGACTGGTGCACAGTAGACATGAAATAATGATGCACCAAATTGTAGTCATTGCATCTCATCTATTTATAGAAAACAGAAATAAGAGATGACAATTCATCAAAGCCAAGTAGCTAGTGAAGAGTTTGATCTTATTCATTTGTTTGCATTTGAGTATTAAATACTTCAAGAAACATGTGGTCATCATATGCAGAAACATCTAAATTTGAAATGACTGGTTGATTTGTTTAAACTTCAATCAAGATAAAGCATGTTCCTGGCAATTCTGTAGCTGTGGAACAGAGGAAGTCATGTTATTTACATTTCTGGAGTCCTAAAATCTAACTCTTGATGTAATATTTTGTTTAGGAAATCCCTGAAGAATATTTAGTTACTTTCTTCCTGTCAGGCAGTAGCCTTTTCTCTCTTTCTGTATCTTACACACCTTGGTTATCATTACTCATATTTATGCACATTTTTGATGTCAGATATTTGTGATGTTCACTGCAATACAGGTTTATCTACTCCTTGATGACAGGTACCAGTGCTTATGCATCATTGTATGTTATGCAGCATCCATCAGAGTGTTTGACACACAGCAGATTCTCACACAGTTAATGATTAAGTATTATTCATTGAAAAGCATATTCCTTAGAGCAGTTTGGATTTTATATGGTATAATTAGACCACTGCCTGGTTTTACCACCTTTCGTACAAACAGTCTTGACTTAACCACCAAACCTTATCTAAGCCTCATGGACTGGTGCAGACCAAAGGATGACCTAAGGCAGGTCAGGCTCAGAGTAGGATCTGCTCCATAGCCAGAGCTCTGGGCTTGTTTTTAATTCTTCCTTTTCCATGGTAAATTTCATCTTCTGCAAAAAAAATTTATACTGATGGGATTTATGAAAATCTGGGTTTTAACTTTTAGTTTTCTTGATGGCAATGTAAAATCGTGTCATGAATACCATTTATCTTTACATTACTATTTCAGTAGAGCAGGTTTTACTATTTCTGGGTGTTATTTTGAATTCTCACCCACTTGAATTCACTTCTCATTTGGTATGAGGTGGAGTAGAGTTCCAGAAGAGTTAAAAAATTGTTCGTTGTTTAGATATTCTAATATTTTCATAAATCAGTTATTAATTAAAGAAATGTCAGAAATCTCATCTACGAGGCATGCTGATAAATACCAGAGGGATTGTCATACTACTCAGTGATAGGTAACAGGGAATACCCAAGTGAAGTCTTGTCAATCCTTTCTCTTTGTGAAGTTCTTGAAGAAGCAATGCACACAAGAAACAGTGACAAATGAGTGAGCTTTCTTTTGTGGAGCTGACTACTGATTTGATATTCTAAAGCTGAGCTCTCTGGTCAGCTGCGTTAGAGGACCTGCCTCAGGCTCATGGCTTGGATGGTCTTCTGCTTTTTGCTTAAACCTTGATCTTACTCTCACTCAGCTGTGAGTACGCAGTGCTAAGAACTCCCAAGGGACCAAGTTTTTAATGTGAAAAGAAGGAAGAAGAAGACATGATGGCATGGCTTTGAAGGGCCTTGGCTTTGTTTACCAGTTCCATGCCCTGGATTTCTGAATATTTAATCTACTAGTGAAAACAATGTCCTAGATGTCCCCAACCAGATTAATTTTTCTGCTTCTCAGGAGATGCCGGGAAAGGGAACGGGGGATGAAAAGAGAGCTGTGTCTGTGAAGTGAAAACTTGAGAAACAAAAAGGCAGAATTTTCTTCCCAGTAGAGGTAAACCCTGTGTTCTCTTGAAGAGATTACTTCTGGCTTTAGACATAAAGTGGTTTAATATACAGATGTTAAAGGCTAAATGGAGTTAATGCACTTGAAAGAAATTATAAAGAATTGAAATTTCTTTTTCATTTCTAATATCAACATCTGATAATGGTCTTATGTATATTTATTTTCTTTGGTATTTCTTTTTATAGTACTGAACTACCCCAATTGCCTTATATTATTTGTCAATAATCTCCATGTTCCCTAAACATGTCTCTATATGTTTTAAAATAAAGATTGTTACATATCTTTATGGATTCCTACTTTGTTTCACAATCTTGTGGTTTCTTTGTTTATAAAATGTACTTATTTTAAGGTACTAGAGAAACTAGATACATATAGATGTGCCATGAATCTTATTTAACCCATGGAAACCCTAGCTTTATAATAGCTAACAATTACAGGAAAATTTAATATAAACTAAGTTTCAGTACTTCTCATACGTATTATTTCTTTATCTAAGTACAAAAATCTGGATTTCATGATGCTGGATACACATTTTAATGTAATATTATAACCATAGCAATATTTAGTTCTCAGTTAAGGAGCATTGTGATACCTTGAGGTTTTTACACCGAGTAACAGAGAAGGAGGAGTAATGGTATTGGTGGTAACAGCAAATCTAGCTTCAAGGGCAGGTGGTGCTACTAATTTCTAGGTGCTGAATTGATTGACTTATATATTATTTAACTCTATTCCTCATCCTAAACTATTGATGTACATTTCAGGTGAGGAAAACCATGTGGAGTATGAATATCTTGCTTAAAATAATTCAGTAAATAAGTAGAAATTGAATTTTAACTTAGGTCTGTCAGGCTTCAATGATTGTATTCTTTGATGATTTCCCTGAGCATTTTTAACAGATAAAAGCACTGGGTCTTCTCTTTTTTTATTTGTGGGACTCTTCCTAGCAACATGGAAGAAACTTGTGCTAGCTTACTGGAGGATGAAGACACGAGGACAGAAAAATCTGAGCTGTTATAACCAACTCACCACAACCATTCCAGTTGAGACGCCAAGCCTATGAATGCTTTCTACACTGCTGAGGCTAAATCATAAGACTAGTCTGGCCAATCTACAAAATTATAGGTGATGCAGGTAAATATTCAACATTGTTTTCAGTAAACACGTTTTAGGATGATTTCTCTCTCTTTTTCTTTTAAGGGAGAGAGGGACAGTGAGAGAGAGAGGGAATCAATTTTATTTAGTTTTTCATGTGGTCTTCATTTCTCTGACACTTCATTGTGTATGTGGTGCTGGGGTTTGAACCTGTATCCTCATGCGTGTCAGGAAAGCTCTGTTAACACTGAGCCACTGCTCCAGCCCTAGGGTGAATTCTTAATCCATCAGAAGTCAACTGATAGGTATGAAGTAGTTTTTAAAAAATCATAGTGCAAGTTAGATTATAAGGAATGTTTTAGAATTCCTAATTGGAGAGAACTGGCATAATTCAAATGAGAATATTAACTTCAAATTTAATGACAACAGCCCATAGAGTGACTGTTTCCTGTTATGTACTAAGATAAATTTTTTACATGCATATTATCTTTTACTTCTCTTCACTCCCATAAGGTAGATGCCATATATCTCTATTTTAGAGATCACTAAACTGAGGTTCAGAATATTTAAGATACTTACCCAAGTCACAAACACTTAAAAGTGTTACTGTCAGGATTTGAATCCTCATGGAAAATATTCTGAGAGTCTTCTATTTTGCCATCAAATAGCCTTAAGGCAGAAGTCATGGAAGACTGGAAGATGTGATAAGAGAGGAAGTTTACAATCTGGATTGCTTGTCTAAACCTATCCACTCAAATTATAAGAATCTGTCACTTTATGATAGGATAGCCTTTTTTTAAGAATGATGGCTCAGTGGGATATATCCTGTGGTAAAGTTCAAGAAGATCAAAAATGCCAGGAAAAAGTCAAAATAAGAAGGAAAGTAAATGCAAGAAGAGTGACAAAGAATTCACACGGCAGTACTTGTCTCTGGGTCTAGTAGCCAGCCTAAGGAGTAGAGAGAGGCACATGAGATGTTGCTCTGACAGTCTCTACTGTGGCTTTGAAAGGAGAGCATCAATGCTGGCAGACAGTGAAAAAAAATGAAGAATCTCAGTGATATTCTTATAGCAGAATCTTCATCAATCTAGATACACTGTCTTGAGCCATTTAAATTCTCCTTTTGCCTGATAGACTTAAACTAATTTTGACTAGCTTATTATAAGCACATGTTTATGTAATATATTAGTTATGATAAATTCAATTTGTCACTTTTTCTCTTCTGTTTTAAATGAAGTGAAAACAGTATTGATACCCAGAGAACCAAGGGTCGAATGTCTTCACTCATCTGTGGACCCTGGCCACTGAGAAAGGAGGTCAATTCTCATGTTTTAAATATGGAAAAGGTGTAACGTCATACAACCTAAGGCATTTGTAGAGATGAATTGGGAAGGAGGGAGGAGGAGGGATAAGGGTGGATAATTTGGGGGAACTTGGGGGTAAATCTAATATTCAGAATTTATATATATATATATTTTTCGTTAGAAGCATGTTTGATTGTTCAACAAATAAATTTCTTAATAAAAAAGTATTGACAAAGTTTAAGTTTACAGCATACGATTGGCTACAAGCTTGCATATGGAAATATTTGTTATCACTGGTTTAAGCGTCTCAGGTCAAACCTTGCTTATGGAAGGGAATAAAGCCGTCAGGAGCAACATCTTTGAATCATGAGTATGTTAATATGTGTGTAATGGCAGCAACCTTCTCCACTGCACAACATGTGCATAGATCTTCTCTTAACTGATGCGTAATATGGCATAAACAAATTAAAAGTGGTGTCACATGACTTCACAGTCAAGTGAACAGAACATAATTAGTTTGATTTAATCTGGAAAGTAAATTCATTATTGCCAAGACAGTGATTCAGTGCTCTGTGCTAAATGAACTAGATGTGGATGTTTAACAGTCGATTTGCACCATGCGTTTTACAAAAAGAAAAAAAAAACAAAGATTCAAATAGGGTTGTAAGAAAAACTCTTTAAGATTTCAAAATTAAGTTGGAACTCTTTGTGAAAAAGTAAAAAAGAAAAGAAGAGCATATAAATAGAAGTATTCTGTAGTCCCAGTGAGAGTTGGCTGAATACTTACTCCATGGAAAGTAACCGTCTCTAGTATTCTTGTCTGTCACCACCAGAACACAATCTTCCTTGCTACATTTAAGATACTAATGATTTGGGTGCCATGTGAAATAACTTAATGAACTATACATGTTTAATGGGAACACTGTCATTGCAAATTGATATATTTTAGAATCCCTAATAGAAACTTTCTACTGTCAAAACTACTGTGAAAATATATTGATAAATCCAACCAAAAAATCACACATTCAAATTCCTTAATAAAATATAACAGTAAAAATTTCTTAAATTGTAATGCTCTTTTCATTTTTATTGTGCTTACATGTTCATCCATTTGACCTTCATTGCATCAACTACAGCTGGAGCAGATGAAATGATACATTATCCATTTTGCACATACCACTGACATTCAAACATTAAGTCCCCGTGCTGTGTTTGCTCTGCCAGTAGCAAATGAAAAGAGGGATAGAAGATAAATTTTCTGGTATTGAGAGAATATTCTTTAAAAGTTATAACATTGCTTGTTCTCTGTAGAACTAAACAGACATTTTATGTACCCACTTAAATTACTTAGGCTTTATGGAAGGGACATCTAAAATCTTCAAAGCTAACAATGGCTAGGAATAGTTTAAAGCACAGGGTTTATTTGTTTCCTGAAATGTTAATAGACCTTCATTATTAATTCTCAACATACACTATAAAATCATTCCAAAATAATTATTAGGTTGGTTCAACTTCTATTTTCAGAAATTAGTATCACTTTAAAGGTTCTAGGGAGTTTGATGTTTATTTATTCAAACAATAAATAAAAATGTTTCTATCTACAAAACTGGGCTGCAAAACTTGTGAAAACACCTTTTTGTTAGGAGTTTTTATTACTAGACTAGCACATTTCCATAATGAAGTAATCCATGACAAAAAATAACTTTGAACTAGGTAAGAAGTTGTATTTTGTGGCAGGTAATTTGAATAATTTAAAATTGAAGACCTAATGACTAAAATACAACCAAATACTGGGGAAGTTTGATTAGAAGACACTTTGTTTTTACCATTCTCAGAGTGTTCCAATGTGTCATTGGCATGATTCCCATTGACTTTAATAAAAGTTGCATGTTTAAAGTAGGAAGTCCGTAAAAATTTACTGATGGACTACACCTGTCAAAACTCTCTGTCAATTGAACAAAATACACTTAATTGTGTTCAACTTAGAGCTCAGAAAAATACATGCTGAAGAAGAAAGAGACTAACAAATTGTCCTATGGCAGGATTTTATTTTAACATTCAATCAGTAACCCTTGATATACATTTTGTGGCTTGTATAAAAGAACCAGGAGTACCTGGGACAGTTAGATATAGTAGTAAATGTAATTTGTTTAGAATTTCCCAATAATTGTAAAATTATGACAATACATTTACAAGTTGACTAAGCCATTAAAATATTATAACTAAAAAGTGCTAATAATGTTTGTTTTTAAAACAGAGAGATGGAGAGAAAGAGAGAGAATGAATCAACTTTATTTAGTTCATGCTTGCCTGGCATGAATGAGGACCTGGGTTTGAACCCTAGCACCACGTATACAACTGTGTTGGATCAATGAGAAACAGATGAAAAAGTAAACAAAATTGATTTTCTCTTTTTCTCTCTTACTTTTCCTCCCTCTCTCTTAAAAAAATTATTAGCACTTTTTAAATGACATATCTCTTGTGTTCTTTAATAAATATTTCCAGGAAAATTTCTCAAAATGCAGATTATTAGGTGTAAATCTACGCTCTCTAAATTAAATTTTTGAAGATTGAAGCTGGGGAATTGTTTTAGAAAAGAAAAAAGTGGTGTCTAGGGGATTCTGATTATCAGCTTGGTTTTGAGATTCATCGATCTGGTTTACTAATGATATTCTATTCTTGATCCAAGTTCTTCATTTTTCTTCCCCATACTTTTTCAGTGCTACTCAGAATTTATCTGCCAAATATACCATTTTCATTAATAATTCCTGTTTTCTAATCTCTTTGTTTCCCCTACATTTTATTCATTCATATTGCCCCAGGGCTCTCTAGCTTTTTTTCAGTATTCAAATTGTTCATTCTCAATCTCATTCTGTCTTTCTCATTTCAATTTATACTATCAACTTTGAGTTTTAAATGCCCGAAGTATAAGAGCCACTCAGGATTTCTACTGCACTATACAGATTTTGTAACTTGAATCTATTCATGTAACCAGAGGCAAACTACACAAAAGTTCTGTTTTAAGAAACATATCTAACAAGGTCTTATATGACCTCTGTGTGTTTTAATGATCGCTATACACACTATTCCTGACCTCGTGGGCACTCTTTCTAACATGAAAAACAAAATAATTTATTAAGCAAATAAATAATTTCAGATAATTATAAGGACTTTGAAGAAACAGTGAGATAAAGTGTTCATCTCATCAGAACTAAAATTACCAAAGGTTAATTATGATAAGTTAACCTTAGGGAACTTATCAGTTATTGAAAGTTGTAATTATCAAGATTTCTCCATTAAACATGAAAAATACTTGTAGTGCACTATTCAGTGAAAAATAAAGGATAAAAATAAATCATTATGTCTTTGAAAAACATGTAGAGAAGAAAACAGCAATGGAAAAAGTTACATTTTTTGAGGTAATATAATATATAGTTACTATAATTGCAATACTATATGATATCAATTTATTAAAGAGCATTAAGTGTGAAAAAGTATAGCTTATTTGATGTCTTATTAAGCAAAGAATTCTATTACCTGGTCCATCCATACACTACAAGACTTGGTTTTTCATAATGGTAAACTTGGGGCTTTGAAATGGGTTTTGAGACATTAAGGAAAAAATAATACTTTATTTCAGTCATTTCTGTGCTAAGTATATTTTATTGTGTTTTAATTTTTCATAATCAGTGGTACATGTAAAGAATTAAGTAGAATAATAGCCTATTAACCAGAATATTTGATTAACTAGACACATCATTTCCTGATACCCTAGATAGGGGAGTTATTTATAGGCAAAAATAAATAAATTAAACTTCAACTCCAAAATTGTTACCATACAATTTCTAAAAGGATGTTGGTTATGAAATTAGAAGTCTACTAAATTAGAAGCCTACAACTTTATCTTTTTTTATTGGTGCATTAAAATTTTATATAATGACAGTATTTGTTGCTACATATTCATATATCCACACAATATATCACTATAATTTGGCCAATCAACCACCGCTGGCACTCCCCCTCCCTTCTCCCATCCCCTGGTCCCTTGCTTCTGCTGATTGTCCTTTGAAATTGATGATGTGGGGATTATTTTGTTTCCTACAGATTCAAAATCTATTTTTCCCTTCCCGCATTAACCCTCCCTTT
Source organism: Aplodontia rufa (assembly GCA_004027875.1). Lineage (NCBI taxonomy): Eukaryota > Metazoa > Chordata > Mammalia > Rodentia > Aplodontiidae > Aplodontia > Aplodontia rufa. The sequence goes on from PVKS010001198.1 coordinate 63,917, forward strand.
TTTTTGTACCATCCTTCCTCCCCTCTCCCCCTCTATTTTCTCTACTCTAGTAGAAATCCTTTAGTTCTTCTATCAATTAATATTTGCAACTTTATCTTGAAAAGCATGGAAATCTGTCTCTTCATTTCACTTCCAAGTAATAGACAGTTATTGGGTGCCTGTTCTTTTCCTGTCACTGGATATTGGGTACTGGGAATTGTTAGAAGTATTTCATATGTTTTGTGCAAACTTTTGTCAGTGAATTTGAAACATACAGTATCTATACAAGGCTATGATAGCAATGATTATAAGATTCATTGCTGAATTAAATACAACTATCATGAATAAAAAATACTGGTATTAAACATGGATATTGAAATCTTTAGTCACTTCCCAATTAAAAAAATTAAAATGTAAATGTACTTAGGATAAATCACCATATACCCCATAAATATATACAATTAAAATAATAAAAAGGCATGTGATATATTGTCCAGAAAATGTTAAAAAATTTACCTGTAGGTGACTCAACTATAATAAACTTCCAGCACAGATCCTACACTGATCCTGGGAGGTAGCTATGGCAGAGAGCAGGGTTCCTAAATTGGAATCTATGGACCATTCCATTCTGAAACAGATCTTTCATTAATATGTGATGGATTAAAAGCAAAGTGGGTGGATATGAGAAAGAAACAGTGAGCTCTTCATAATGATAAATTAATCAATATAAAAGGTAAAATGTTCTTAGTTTTGTGAACTGATGAATTTTATAAGAGGTTATTTTGTTTTAATGTCCTTTGCATTAATCTGGGATTATGATGAACTTACAGTTACTTTTGGGAATTTTCTGAAACCATGAAATTCACTATGAGTGGTTTGGTAGTAACAGCAATGGATTTAGTGTCCAAGGAACTGGAGTTGATTCACGTCTTTCATTTAATACCTACATTTTCCTAAGCATGACTGTCTCATTTCCTTTGTGTGATCTAGGTCTGGTGCAAAGGGTATGGGCAGTACTACAGTAATGACACAGCATTTGAGTTTCTCACACATGTGGCTGCTCTGTAATTACAGCTACTTATTCAGGTGATGATGTTTTGTTAACTATAATACTGTTTAATTTCATTTTTTCAAAGCCATCTGATTGAGACAGTATTAATCATCCAATTTGCATTAACATCCCTTTAAACCTTGAAGTTCCATTTGTATTTTTATCAAGGCATCATGATACTTTCTTGATTACTCTGCAATAATCCTGTATTATATGGTATGGTTTTATCACTCTCATGTCATCTGAACTCTGTCATCAGCTTTGATGGTCACAGTGGACTTTGGCAAGTACCAGCCAACATGGATTATGCAGTGAACATATAGTACAGAAACCACAAGTCTTCAAATCTGCAAATTGTAATTAATATTTCATTAGTTCAGTAGGATCTGGGACCTTGAAGAAGATATTAAGGGGAATGATTATTCAAAACCAAAGAAGAAGCAATAATACCCTGCATATATCTTTAAGCAGAAGGCTCTTGCTCTACGAAATGCTAGTACAGAAGATGAATATTGGTGAATTTAACATTATTTCTATTGGAACAAATTTTCATGTGGAATGTCAGTTTATTTTTAAGTACACAATCTTGCCAAATCCAAAACTCTCACATATAGTACTTTTAAATTGGATCTCTTGGCATGTCAAGAATTCTCATACTACTCTTAAAATAGGATATCTGCCTAACAATGGAAGCATTTATCTCAAATTCACTATTTAAATTACTACTTTGAATGACTGCTGAAATTAATTTAATATCAAGTTTATATACTTTTATAATTTTTTTATTTTGACAACATGGTTTTAAAAGCTATGATTAGTTCAGGGGTTTTGTGGGTGTAATGTACAAGATAAGCAGGTGGAAAAAATTTTTGACTTATCAAAGCCACATTATGGGATGCAAGGAAATGGGGCTTTCATGACAGGCCTCTCCATAATTATTTGTACAATTTTCTGAGCTGTTTGACAAGTTCCCATTTGTCTTTAAAATAAAAGGACTATAGGGAGAACAACCTCAAAACTTTGAGGTATTTTTAAAATTCTTCATGAACAAACAGTATTTCAGCCAGAGGGGGAAAATGACACCTATTGGATTTTTAGGTCACATCATAATGCCACTGCTCCAAATCCACTGAAATTTTGGCTCTAAAGGACATTTTGACATCATTCTTACACTCTCTGAATTAACATTTAAATATTTATGCAATTTTTCAGTCTAGAAGAGGAACTGTAAGACTTCCCTCAATGAGAGGTTAAGCAAAGGTTATGATGTTACAAATTAGAACTAAATAGGACACTGATACTGAGAAACTGGAATCCTGTTCGTTAGACTAATAATGAATCAAGTCAATGAGACAAAGGGTCCCTCAAGGTGAGGTTTGCTGGAGTCTGAATATAAATGGTCATATTATTATTAATGTATCCATTCATGAAAATGCTATAATACTAGCTTATGCCACAGAGAGGACAGAATGAGTCCCTGTTAAAGCGTTGATGAAGAAGAGTTATTAACATTTCTCAATTTAAGCAAAGTTTAATATAGAGGTAGAGAAATTTGCCTAATTTCTAATATATTTCCCCATAGTGAATAAGAACATATTGTTTTTATTTTCAATGGATAGTTACATGAATTTACTTTAAAATAAAGCTTTATTAAAAGCTTATTGATCCTAGAATTCTTTTGAAGAATTAAATAATAACAAATTCTGTTTTTATTAATTCTTCTCACTGTAGTATTGCACTTATGTTTATACCTGTTGACGGAATAAAATAGTATAATTATGTTTTTGTCCTTCCATCCAAAGTCTGTATCTCTGCTTTAAGTTTTAAATGCAAATACCATTTTTCCAACATCCACTTTTGCAGACACTTCAGAGGTACACATAATTAAATGTCAATACCTTTGCCAAATTTAAATCTATCTTTATTAGGTTTACTATTCGTATGTAGAAGATAATGTCTTTGTACAATTAATCTTTGTAAAGTAGTCACTGATCAAATGTGTTGGAATTTACAGATCTAAGTTTAGAGCTGAAAAAGAAAAAAAACCCTGGCAGTTAAATGGACCAATTTCATCATAAATGTATTGAGCAAAATGATTTTACATGAAGCTTAGAATAAAAACGAATCTGCTTTATCCCTAAATTTGGTTATCTTTCTCTGCAATGCTATAAGAAGTCATACTGTGCTGAGAATGATATTGTTGCAGTAACATTTAATGTTGTTTCTTGAAACGTGAGTTTAGAAATTGAATTAGCTTCACATTGTTCTGCTTTAGCAAACTTTATCTGGAATATGATACCAATAAAATTGCTACAAATACTCTTTTATACTTCTGGTGTTTGAGTAGACAAGAGTGGACACACATTAATTTTACTATAATGCTATTATGGTTCTGATATAGGTGTCCCTCCAAAGCTCCTGTGTTAGTGCAGGAATATTTGGATGTGAAAGTTTTGGATTATGAGAGTTGTAATCTAATCAGTCCATCCCAATTTGAATAGACTGATTGGTAATTGTAGGCAGGTGGGGCATGACTGGAGGAAGTGGGTCACTAGGGGTGTGCCCTAAAAGGATTCATTTATCCTGTTCTTCATCCTATCTTTCTGCTGCCTGGCACCATGGCCTGAGCAGCTTCCTCTACCACACCCTTCTACCATGATGTGCTGTCTCACCTTGGTCCCATAGCAATGGAGTTGACCCACCCTGGACTAACTCTCTGAAACTGTGATCCAAAATAAACTTTCTCTCCTCTACGTTGCTCTTGTTGGATAGTTTGGTCACAGTAATGCAAAGCTGACTAACATATGTACATATCTTGTCTTATTCTCTCTAAAACATGTTTATATATATTTATATCCAATGAAATTTTACATGTAAATAAATAGTGTAGCTGAGTTAATTACCATAAGTAGCCTTCATATATTTACTTTGCACCTAGTGTCAACCAGGTTCAGTGTCTCAAAATGAATATAATGATGTGCTGAGCAGATGAGGTTTCTGCCTTCATGAGCATACTGCGTAATATTATTATTGGGAAGTTTATTATATAATCTGTCCTGAGCCAGTCAAAAATATTGAAAACATTTTTATAATCATGTGTCTTTTAAATTTTTTTCCAGTGCCCTGCTCTTAAGTCCACATATTTTGAAAGATTATGCTGATAAATCAAATTCAAATTCTCTGTTAAAAATGTAAGTTATCATTAAAATTAGCAAAAATGTATATATTTTTGTGTACCAAAACTGTAACCAAAATACTTAACAAGAATAACTTATAGGAGGAAATTTTTATTTTGATCTCGTGGTTTCAGAAGTTCAGTGATGGTCAGCCAACTCCATTACTCTGGACTCAAGGTGAAGTGGAAAGTCATAGCAAAAGGGCATGACAAAGAAAAGCTGTTCAACTTATGGTAGCCATGGAGCAGAGAGAAGGGAGAGACAATGGGACAAGATATAGTCCCTAAGAGCAGGCTCCCCATGACCAACTTCCTCCATCCATGCCCCACTTGCCTCGGGTTATCACCCAATACAGTAGTCCTTTAAAATTTTTAATCCAGCAAATGTATTAATCCATTGATCAGGTTCTAATAATTCCCTATATTAATATAGGTGTTTTAGGGATTATGGTTTCTTACAATCAAATGTCCAACTATAACCATTTTTGCACATTGAGTTAGAATTGATGAGGCTTTTTAAAAAAAGTATTTTGAAATTGCTCTTAAAGTTTAAAGGAATCACCCAGCTTGAACACCATGCAATAGCTAAGTATACTTTCATGCCCTCGGGTTCTTTGTTAAATTGACCCTGGGCTTTATTAGTAGATGCCTTTACAACTCTCACAACCCTATTTTGGAAATATGACTTCATTTTCCTAAAATCCCTTCAAGCTTTAGCCATCCCCACACTTGCACCTAACTCAAAGGCTCCACACATAATTCAAGTGTATAATTTAATTTAAAAGGATACATTCATTCCCAATCCTTCGTGAGCCCGCTTCAAGGTCTGACAAAATTGATAAACCCTACTCTTTTGAAAATTCCTCTTCATTTGTGTCTTACAGAATTATTCTCTTTTATTTTACTCTTCCTTCTCTTCTTTAATCCTCATTTATTTTCTTCATCCATGATGCTTTTTTCCCCTCAGGAAAATGCACCATTGATCCACTTAATTTTACAACTTGTGCTTTTGCTAGTAATGCTCATTTGCACTTCTAATGTCAAATGCGATGTATAATTCTGGAGGACTCCTAAATCTATGTTTTCCATCCTTCTAGTTCCAGAACTATATCCTCCCCTGCTGCAGTTTTTATTCATATGGACTTTGTGCCCCTGATTGTCCAAACCTGGACTCCCTGCACCAAGCATCTTGCTTTCCACAAACATACCCAGACACGCACATAGACCATCAAAATGTGGTTCTCTTCTGGGGATCAAGTGGTGGCTCAGCAGTTGGAGCGCTTGCCTGGCATGCATGAGTACACGAGTTTGAAACCTAGCACCACTTACACAACCATGTGTTGGAGCAATGAAGGCCACATGAAAAACTAAATAAAGTTGATTCTCCCTTTCTCTCTCTCTCTCTCTTTCTCTTTCTCACTTTTCCTCTCTCTTAAAAAAATGGTTTTCCTCTTTAACCTTAATTTTTTTTATAGCAATTAGGATTGAATTGTATGTGGTGCCTCACTCTCCCTAACTCTCCAGTCAGAATTATCCTATCTACCATCATCTCCATGTCTCCTCTAATTTAATTCATCTCTTTCCTTTCTTCATTTAACATTCATACTTTGCACTCTATGTTTGCTAGAGCTGCCATAACAAGGTATCATTAACTTGGTGGCTTAAAGTGCAGAAATTTATTGTTTCAATTCTGGAGTGTGTAAGTCTGAAACCAAGGACTTGGAGTTTTGGTTTCTTCTAAGGCCTGGGAGAAACATCTTCTCCTTGTGTCTTCCATATGACTTTCCCTCTACTATACTGTCTATGTCCAAATGTCCACTTTTTGTGGGAAAACTAGTCCTGTAGGATTGGGTCTCATCCTAATGATCTCAAATTCACTTTATTATGTCTATAAAAACTATTTCTCCAAATAAAGTCATATTCTAAGGTTTGGGGGTCTAGAACTACAGTGTACTTTGCTTTAAAGGCCTTAATTCAACCCATAGCAAACTCCTACTGTATGTCAGGCACTGCTATAGACAATAGGGATACAACTGGTTTGGAGAAAGCTCTATCCTCTGAAACTTAGAATCCAGGGTTATGAGGGTTACGGCTGTGGCTCAGTGTTACTGCATTTGCCTAGCATGAATGAGGCCCTGAGTTCAATCCCCAGCATTGCAAAAAATCTTGGGATATTAAACGAATGGTACATTGTCCTCAAAAATTAACAAAATAATTTAAGATGGTGCTAAATGCTAAATTTAAAATAAATCAGGGTTGAGCTAGGTGCAGTGGTGCATGCCTTAATCTCAGCTACTTGGGAGATTGAGGCAGGAGGATCTTCAATTCAAGGTCAGCCTGGATAACCTAGAGGGACCCTGTTTAAAAATAAAGTTTTTTTTTTTTAAAGGAAAGGATGTATTTAGTGGTAGAGTGCTTAACTAGCATATTGAAGGCCCTAAATTCAATCTCTAGTAACAAAAACAACAAAACAAAATGGGGTTGATATTGTTTCTGTTATGAACTTTCATAATAATTTTGTACCTCTCCTAGTCATTTCCACCTTGTCTGTCACTGTATGACACTGCCTTTTATAGCTAAGGAATAGTATTTTTTTTACTACATATTATCTGTGGTCACATCTGTCACTAAAACCAGTGAGCTCTGCAAGGACTCGTGTCTGCATCCCCAAGACATAACATAAGGCCTGGTACATAGTACGCTTTCATTAAGTGCTGAATGAATTTATATTCTAGTCACTACTCTGTTACATGTAGCAAACTCCAATAAGCATAAAAATCATGAAGGCAATTTTTTTAAATGGTGATAATTTTTTGGCTTGTCCACTGTAAATATAAGAATGTTAAATATGGAGTGGTCCATCTGGTCTATGTAGCTGTCTTTCAGCATAACTTAAAGAATCCATTTAGTTTTGCACTTTATGATAATAAGAGAAGCATTAAAGAGCATAGCTGAACTGACTACAGAATTCAAGCTGTACATTAATGCTACTTACCTGTAGAGTTACAAATTTATAAAAATAATGTGTTCCCAGGTTCTGATATGTTTGCCTATGTTTTCTTCATCAGGGATTGGTTGAAAATGTTCAGCTAGGCGTGACTTAGTCAATGCTGCTTCTCATGTGGTTTAGCCCTTATTTTTTCTTCTTGGGTAATTCTGCTACTCATGATCATCCTCAGTATGTCATGAGCAATCAGCCCCTTCCATATTAATTAATAAACCTTCTCAAAATTTGCTCATGATTTGCTCAAAGTTCACTCTGTGTATGATTTTTTGATGATATTTCTGAGTAGTCTTTGTTTCTTTCAAGTAAGAGTAATTTAAGAAAAATCAGGATTGTATTGATGTCTCTTTACTTGGTTCTTATAAGACCTCTTTTTGGTGGCAGGTGGGACGTATTTAACTTGGCAGATAAGAAAATGATAGGAATTTTCACAGGAGAGTTATGCTGAAAAGGAGAACTGCAGTGGACAGAAACGAAAACTCCATTTTGGTATCTGTGTCTGTGCAAATATAGAATCTCTCTTTGCAAGTGTCACCTGGTCTTTCACAGGGACGATGCCTGCCTTTCCGCCTCACAATTGAATGGTAGATGACAAAGAACTTGGAAAAGTGAAAAATGTCATGTAAATGGAAACAGTAATAAAACTACTATGATCTACCTAAGACTAAACTATTGATGTAAAATATGCAAGTTTAAAAATATAGGTCCTTCTGAATTTTTGCCCTGAAACATTTTGTCTTTTTGAATGCACTGAATTTGTACCTCTTGGTAATGGAGAATTGTGACATTTTTTTAAAAAAATTTTACCCTGGGAGTGTATCCATTCTTTGTCAAACTTTTTTTTTTCCTGAATATATTTTGAAGCATAATCAGGAAAAGGTCAACTTAAAACAAGAGCAGAGATGTGACACAGAAGCTGGAGGCATTAAACTGGGCAGTGAAACTTGATACAATGGAGATCAGGGAGAGATTGTTAAGAAGAGAACACAACGCCTATAAAAATGGAGATCTGTAGGGTGATGAGTCTCAAGTGGCTGTAGTTTACCAAAGAAATGGGTCGTGGGAAAAGGAAGTTGCCTTTTTTTTTTTTTAAAGTTGAAAACTGGATCTATTTTAGTGATCTTTTAAAGCATAAAAATAAAATTGGATTTCCTTTCTATTTAACAGCTGAGTTTTGCTTCCTTGAATTTGACTCCATGTATGGACTGCACAGTGTAAGGGTGGTTTCAGTTGTGAATAAATAGGTAGGTAAATAATAAGTCTTTTCATGAGAAATAAAATGTAGAGTTTGGCATATGAATTTTTCAATTTCATCTTACCTACCTTCCTGAGTTGATTTTCAAAATCTTGGATTATAATTAAAGTAAAACAGGAAATAGTGGTATTAGGTTTCTAAGAGTAACTGGTCTATCACCTCTTATTTAACGAGAGGTATTGAATGAAGAAATACCTACATGTAAATGTGGGGCTTTGGGAGAAACGTTTCCGTTTCTCAGTCACTGGGGCATAATTTAGTAAATTGCTCCTGCTCCTCCAGCACTGATTAGAGTTGCCAAATTTCTATGAATTTAGGACTCAAGTGAGAAAAGGAATTCACTGTATTTCAATTATTAGCCTAAATGGTGTATCTGACTGTGCCTTTGTGAAGAGTGGCTTCATCTGTGCTGAACGCCACCTATGAAACCCAGTCTTCCTTTACTGGCAGTGTTTACAGGACTGATCTGTAAAGTATGGATGTTCTCCAGTTTCATTTTCTATCTAAAAATCAATCGCTGGCTGTGATATATGAGTAGCAGTTCCTTTCCTGAGCTGGAAGTATGTACGTGTCCATGAAGACTGTGTGAAATATATGTGCTGGCACAGAGTAAATGAAGGAGCACTTTTGTCCTTACATTTCTCTTCTCTTAGTCATGTGGGAGACCCCAGACTCCCAACATTACTCCCCTTTTTGTTCCTTGTAACCAAATTTGGCCACTGAGAAATACAATTAGATGTTGCTGGAACAATAACAATTTTGGCAGTATTAGCAGGGCTGTCTCAGTCTGTATAGGTTTATCAAATTAGCTGGCATAAATCATGCCTCTAGCACACAAGAAGGGAGTAGAGCGACTGAGCAGGAGTGGGCAGAATGGTTAGAGGAACCCAAGGAAGAGAGAAGGATACTTAGAGGAAGAATGTGTACCTGGAGATAGTGAGGAGGTAATAGCAAAAACAGCAACTCTTTCAACATTTCTTCTAGGATCAATATGTCCTGAGCAAATGAGTAGAAAATATCCAGGTAATTTTTCTTTTAAATTAAGTATATAGAGGTTTCTTCATTATATTGCTAAAAAGTGTTTTACTCAATTTTTTTCTGTTGATAATAATCTGTTTCAAGAACAACAAAAAAGAAACAAAGAAATCCTTCGATTTCTTATTTAGTACATTTAGTGGATTTAAAGAATTTATTCACTAATTCCTTACATTTATAAAATATATCTTAAACTGGTTTCTGAAACTTTAGTGGAATGAATGGGAAAACAAAACATTTACTACTATTATTTTTCTCCATATAGAGTTCATTTTACTCATACAGAAATGCAAAGTTAAGCTCTGGTACTCCTGTTGAAAATAGCATCTTAGAATGCAGGAAAGAAGATCCTACACATTTTATTTAATTTGATCTGAAACCCATATACTGTCATTTAGAGAGATCAAGTATAAAATCCTGGAGGGTATAAAATGTGCTCCGCATGGTCCTATTTAGAAAGATGCCTCAAATGTAAGTTTTCACAAGTTCCACAAAATACATTTTCACACCAAATTTGATACAGACATATATTACGAAAATCTCCCTATTGCCATTTGAATATAGAATGGAAAAGTTTCCCTTGAGTTTGCAAGTTATGTTTCAAGTATAGGTAGAGAAAGCAGTATTAGCATCTGCCACTTTAAGCTGCCTTGTGGCATTTAAACTTTCAGAGGGGTTGTGTGAAAAAGCACAACTTTCCTTAATGTACATCCGGTAGAAATTTACAGATACAAAAAAAGTCTTCAATGGGTTCTCTCATTAATTTCCTAATAAAAGATGAAATGAATTAAACCATGTGTATGCTGCTGTTACCCCTTGTGGACAAAATTGAGAGGGAGCAGCAGGATTAGGCGAGTCCTGTGTCAATATATGTATTTGTACAATTTGTGGAGTTTCCCTATCTATGAAGCCATTGGTCATATCCTACACATACTTTAGCTTTCATGAGAGTATGTTGGCAGTCCTGGTGATTCTGGGATTTTTGGGTGAGTGCCAGAGTAGTAGAGGAGATCTAGCTCAGCAGGCTCACACGCGAACACACCATCACTGATGTGGAAAGGTTGGTATGGAAGTTCCTGGTCCAAACCACACTCAGCTATCATTTACACATGTGTGTTGTTAAGATTGTGCAATAAAGCACTAATTTAATTTTTCTTCATCGTGAGAAAGGGGTACTTATTTTAAGTGCACATGAAGTTACCATCCAGGATTTTGGCAGTCCTGAGTAAACAGGGCAGCATACTATGTTTTTCTTTATCAATTTCCACATTGCTTGGTTTATCTTTTAAAAGGATTTTAACTTTGTCTTTTCTATATTTTAAATGAAGGAAATTTTTATAGGTAAAATGCTATAATGTTGCTATACATTTAGTGTATCTTTTTGGAAATCCTGGTGACCATTCTCCAGATGGTATGATAGAACTCAGTTTTGTGGAGAAATGGCTTTGTTTGAATAATGTGTGCATTATTCAATTTTAGAATAACACAGTCATGTTCTGATGTGGGATTTTGAAAGATGGGGAGATGACTACAGTGCTTCATTGATACCAGGCATTGACTTAAGCCATTTGGATTGTATACATGTGGATGCAGAGCATGTGATCGTGTCATGCATGGGCAGGTGTCTGTGAAATCAAGCAGCTCTCTGAGGCATACTGGAGGAGAGGTACATCTGTTGCAATGTCTAAGGTTTCTCCAATTACATCTTGGTTAAACAGTCAGTCATTCAGCAAGTATTAATTTAGCATTCATCGAATATCAGGGGGAGAAAAACTTCCTGGCCTTGATCCAGATCTTTTGCATGGACTCTGTGCTCCCTAGCATTGTCAGTATCAGTATTTCCCTCAAGATGGCCAGATGAGCTTGCTGTCCAGCTAGCCAGCTGCTCCTTTCCCCATGGCACAGTCATCTTTCATTCCAGTGCTAGGCCCAAGTCACCAGAATATGGAATGAAGGAATCTGCATTCAGCCTGGCAAGTAAATGGATTCTCAAGATATTTTCACACTGCATCAATTAGGCTTTTCAATCTATTGTGAATCTGTTGGTTTGCTTTGGGAATCAGAATGTAAAACTTCTTGGATGGTATATAGGTTAGCCTGTATGTATGATATTACTTAAAGGTTGGTGGTTTAACTATATCATATAAATATGCATGTATAATTATCATTATCATAAAAATCAACAATGATCACATAGGTCATTTCTAAGAGAAATCAGTTAATGACTTCATGTCATCTTTCTAGATTTTCCCCCATGCAAATCTATAAGAAATACATTTCTTAAAAATGAGATTAGAATTTATATACTGATCTGTAATCTGTTTCTATACTTTCCAAAATGTGACTGTCTACATTCTCTTCTAATGTGTATAATATGTTTATGGTTGTCTCTTGAATATCCTCAATGGTTATGTTCTATAAACTGAAGTTAACTTTTAGATTAGTAAAGGTTAATTATACTAAGACCGATAGTGATTGATAATCCTTAATCCTGCTTCATGTATTCACAGATGGTGCTAAGTTTTATTGTCAGGTTATTCCTAAGGTTAAACTCTTCTGTAACTTCTGGGATGAAAAGTTTTCAAATTCTACTTTACATGCTTGGCAGACATAATATTTTACATTACATGTGTATTTTCCAGGCACTGTAATGCAAGCCTGACTTTTCTTTCTGCATTTTCCAAGTTTGCTTTTGTAAGAAACAAGAGGCTGTGTCTACAATCCAAGTGGGCATATTCTATCTGCATTTTCCCCACATTCAAAGCAGTGCCCGCCCCTGAAACCCTACAACTTTTTCAGAGTGGTTCACTTCTGCTGAGATTTGGTATGCAGCAGGTTAAGATTGCCCTGGGCTTACAGTTACATTTTAATCAGTAGCTGGCATAATTCTAAATAGTCATTCTTTTACTTTTTAATAAGGCACATTTATGTTAAACGGGCATAATTTAACTTTCTAGAGCAGTAATACCAGTCTGTTCCCAAGGCACTTTGTGCTAAAGGATTGGGTAAAAGGAGAGAGAACACTTTTTCTTTGATCCTGTGAGCTATTCATATTGAGAGAGTAGACATTCACATTATGGAATTTACCTTTGCTTGTACTAGGATTGGCAAAAAACCTTACATAAACAGGCAAGTTTCCTGAATCCAACCTCTGAATCTTCAGATAAATGACTACTCCATGTCTTACTGCTATTAAAAAGCAATCAGTCATTCCAGCTGTACATGGTGTGGCTCAGAGCCTTCTAGCTGACTTTCTCTTTGGTGTAAAGGTTCCTGATCTCAGATGACCTGCAGTAATTATCTTCTGGCCAGACAGTGTGGTGTCAGATATCCATGTATTGAGTGTGAAATATATAATTAAAACCACTTCCTTAGATGTGGTTACAATTAGAAAAAAAAAATCTGAACTCCATAGCAGACCATCCAAAGCCCTATATGATCTGACCTCTGACTACCTCGATTGCCTAAAGCTCTACCACTTCTTTGTTCTTTTCAATATTTGTTCATTTATTCCTGTTTGTTATATTTCAGGCACTGCTTTAAGTTTTTTATTAACCCACTTAATCCTCAATCCTCAAAATAACTATGATGTCACTATTATTAGTTTCATGCTACTCATGGGGAATTTTAGGTACTTAGAGGTCCCCACTTCGTTTTTGAATCCAGAATACAATCTCAGCCTGCAGTTTCCAAAGAATAAATTCTTAAATACACCTCTGTGCAATGCTGTATTAATCCTCAGGAACATTACTAAAATATTAAAAATCACAGTTATCTCAAGGGCCCCCAGGTCATGTGTTAGACATACATGTGGTCCTACTGAAGACTTTGTGGGCAACTGGTTCACATGCTTCCAGTGGCATAGTGAATGCTGACGTTGGTAAGAGAAGGGAGGACATGACTTCATTCTATCCTTCCTGCTTGACCATTCCTCTAGTCAAAATGTGACACAGTCTGTTTGCACATTTAAACATCCAGAAGAATGGCTGCATAAACAACATGCAAGGCTGTTGGGAGACACTTCCCTTTACCACTCCCAAAATATCTAGTCTTAAATAACGATGATCAGGGTTCATTATTAAGTTACTATTCAGAGTGCCTCGTACTGGAGTTAGAATTCTTGTGGAATTCTAGCAAAGTAGAAAAATAAAAAGATAAGAAAATAAGACAAATAAGAAAATAAATAAAAATAATATTTTTAACATACTTTAGAAATGAAGTTAATTTGGAAGGGCACATTGAACGTGTCATCATTGTAGACAATTCCAAACTTTGTTGGATATAAATATAGTTATTAATGGGGAGTGTGTGCACTTAGAAAATACTGTAACTTCTTCTGTGGCTGTGTCCCTCAAGTCCTCAATTCCATCCTCCCCTGTAGGTTGTAGAAATACACCTCCATAGAGAAACCAGGGCAGGTAAGGGGGAGGAGGAGCCGCTGTAAAGAAGGAGCCCCTGAAAGTGGTCATCTAAGGAACAGGGTTTTGTTAACAAATTTATCTGTTCCAGCATGCCATAGGGGAAGTCAATTTTATTTTATTTTTCTTCTGTTTTTTTTTTTTTTTTTTTTTTTTTTTTTTTTTTTTTTTTTTTTTTTTTTTTTTGTTTTTGTTGTTTTGTTTCTTTTCCAACACTTAGTTGTGTATGTGGTACTGAGGTTCAAATCCAGGTCCTTGCACATGCCAGATAAGTGCTGTACTACTGAGCTACCTTTCTGTGAAATATATATTCTCTTTTCTATCAAAGTTTGTAATACAATAATAACCATACCTACTGTAACAAATTTGGAGCCATCTTAAGTCAGGGAAACATGAGGCTAGAAGGAAGCCATATTTAAAACTCCCCAACACTTGTCTCCTTACACCTGTAAGCACTTCCTAATCACCTAACCTTTTCTGGTACATGCCCCATCCTGTATTAGCCAATTGTGTAGATGGTACCCTTGAGCTCCTCTAATCTGAGTGAAGGGCAGGATTACATCATGCTGGGGATAAATACATACCAATTTCCAGTGCACAGGTGTGTGCTTCAGAATCCCCTTTGGAAGCCCACCCTTCTGTTGGAGTAAAGTCTGTCTTGCTCCACCACCTCAAACAATGTGCTTGTATTATCCCACGCCTGGTATTTCTAATATTATCCAGCCCCAGTGTTTGGTATTTTATGAAACCCTCCCCAAAAGAAAACATGTTTCTCAAATATTCTACTTATGTTAACATCAAATTTAGGTTAAAATAGTACAACAGGAATATCTAGATTTAAAGGAATTTAAGATAATTGTTAAAAACAAAGGTATTAAGTTAAAGACACCTGGGAGGTCTTTTCACAAGAGAAAAACATTTATCAAATTTGCCAAGAACAATCTATTTTACATAGAATACAATGTGATGATAGAATATCTTTTTTAGTAATGAGCTAGACTTGGAACCTTTGCTGTTTTGGAGTAATATAGCTTAAAAGCTAAATAAACCAATCTTTTTTTCAGTGCCCTGTTTGAAAATCCCTGTTAGGTTCACATTGACAAGGGCTTTCTGGAGGCCATGTTTAAAATTTTTGTGACTTTTGGTTACAATATTAATAAAAGTTCACTTTTTAAAAAAATTCCCAAATACAGACAAACATGAAGGATTTTAACAAAAGTTCTCCAAGTAGGTGAATTTTCTTCTGTTCTAAATATATTTATACACTTATAATTATTTTATTTTTGAAAATCTACACCACAATATATGCCTTATTTTGTTATCTATTGAACATATATTTCCATATCACCAAATCTCCCATTTTTTAAATCTTTTTAACAGCTTGCAGGGTATGCTCTTATATTTCATGTTTTTGTTTTTTTGAGTAGCACATAATGTTGGATGATTAATTGGTTTCCAAAGATTTACCATTATAAGCATACTTAAGTAAGCAATTTTACAGAACATCTATATAGTTCTCTGTGTTTATTTCCTAGCAAAGCGTTGGCTAAATCTAAAGTTACACACATTTTTAAGGCTGTTGAATCTCATTACTAGATTGTCCACCATAATCATTTGGTGTACTCTCTGAGTGTCATTTTTTCCTTTTATTTATAAACAAAGAATAGAATTTCAAATAAATGGCATTACGTTTATGACAGAATGGAAATTGGGATTTCTTAGGAGCATTGATATGCTTGGCATGAGCCATAACCATAAAAATATTACTCTTCCTCAAGTACTTACTATGTTCCAGGCATTCTGACAAGTGCTTTAAGTATAATATCCTATTTGCTTCTCATATGGACTCTGTGACACATAGTCTTTCCTTCTGTATAGATGAGATATTAAGGCACATTTAGGTTAACTGACCTTAGTTGATTGGAAAGTATATGCTCTTAACAAGCATGTACCTTATTCTCTTGACTATTAGAAACAAACTTGGGCAGTGTAGACAGTTCATAGTGATGAATTTTAGTCAAACCTTGGAGTGTAAATGGTGGAAAATGGGACACTGCAATATTGGGGTCCTCAACAACATAGTTTTTCCAAGGGCAAAACTGAACCCATGTAAGTTAAATAAAACCTTCAAAACTTGAATGTATACTAATCTATAATTGCTCTCTCAATTTTGTTATAGAATTTATGAGCTGTAAATTCAAGAAGCAAATAACAAGCTATGTACTGATGCTGGGTTTACATCTTAATGCAAATAGAAAGCTTTGGAGGCACAAGAGAGATACTTATGCTACTATCTATGTTCTGCAAGTCTTCTCTGAGGTGATGATTAGAATGTATCACTTAATGAAACAAGTGTTGGTTGCAACTGGTTTGATAGCCAGGGATTACTGGCAATGGAAATGAATTCTTATCATACTCAGTCTCATTATTAAAACTATTAAGCATATGAGTCTAGGAATTCCATCACGGTTTTCTCCACCTTTTTCCTCCCCTCTCTCCCCCTTCCTGCCTCTAACTTTGAATGATATATTAGATTTTTTTGGAGAAAAGCTTATGTTACTTAGTCTCAAAGACAAAATCTTGATTTTGAATAGAGTAAAATAAATAGCCAGCTGCAGCACACACCTTTTTGAAAATCATTTAGATTGAGTGGAAACTTGGCATGTAACAAATGTTTTACCCAAAGAACACATCATGTCTCCTTATCTGCTGCTACTTGATACGCTTTGAAAATATAAACCAGACACAGAAAATGAAAAATTGCATGACACTAAAATTATTTTTGGACACTAACCCCAGAAGATAAACTGTGCTCATTTAGTTTAAACTTGTTAAACTGTACTTGAAGTGTACTATTAGTTTTGAGCATCTGCCAGTCATTAAGTGCTTTTATGGCCAATGTTTCAGAAGTCTTTGAAACTTGCCTTTTCGTTCAGTAATTATTTGATGTCATTTGATGGCAACAGCCTCAGAAAGAAAAAAAATATTTGTAAATATGAAAGAGTTTAATATGCACAGTTTATTTCAGTGACTAAAGTTGTGTATGGACAAAGCATGCTGTCAGGCAAATCGTCTCTCCATGTGTCTTTTTTCCTCTGGTATTTCCACAAATAACAAACATGCTGGGATCAGTTAATTCTTTAAAAAGCAATTGCACATAATTGAATAAAAAGAAAAATTACACGCTACATGACTACCTTAACATTCCTAGTCTCATCATCTTTCCTCCCATCATTGACTGTGTTCTCCTATACGGAATATCATCATTCTCAGGAGTACTAGGATCCATTTAGCTTTAATGTCTGCGAAGTCTGCAGTCTGTTACATGATAATAGGAGGTAGGACCTGCAAACTCTGGTCCAGTAGCTATCTTCCCAGGTATCCGTAAATGCTTGGAAGCTCTTCTGGGACCAGACTTATGGACAAGTTCTCAAGATAGTATAACTTATAAGAATAAGGTTTTTGTATCTCCTTTCTTAGTACTTAGTATTATGTCTACCACTCAATATTTACTTGTAGATGAAGGAACTGTAATTTATATAAACATATGACACTTATCTATTT
Organism: Aplodontia rufa; assembly: GCA_004027875.1. Classification (NCBI taxonomy): domain Eukaryota; kingdom Metazoa; phylum Chordata; class Mammalia; order Rodentia; family Aplodontiidae; genus Aplodontia; species Aplodontia rufa. The sequence goes on from PVKS010001198.1 coordinate 81,398, forward strand.
GATTTTTTCTCAATAATTATACACGTTAGTAGCAAGAAGTCCAATTATATTCAGTAATTGGCTTTCTTTGAATTTCTAATTTGTTTAAGAAATTTTAATTTGTTTAAGAACTTCAGAGACATATTTAATTGGGGGATAAAATTTTGTATTTAAAAATCATTATGGTAAGAACAAGTGATTAGAGATGTTTTCTGTAGATGCATAGTGTGTAGAGAGTGGTCCCATAAAGTTTTAGGAGCAGCGGGTTCCCTCCACTGCTGCTCAGGGCACAGTGGAACCTTTGCCTGAGGAACAGTACTGCAGCTCTACTCAGTTCACATTTCATAGTTCGGTCATTTCTCTTTTCAGCAAAACCATTACTTTGGGGTGTGTAGGTCTTTAAAAATTCCATCTTTAGGCATACACATGAGCCAGCACATCACCAAAGACCCAAGTTTCCAGACTCCACTCCCAATTGTCTCTTAACAGATCAGCTGGCATCTTTTTTCCATCTCTGGGGTCCTCCTCTGCCAGGATCATGTCACAGTGGTCTACTTCCTGAACTCCTTCACTGCTGTCTCTGAGATTAGTCCCTCCTTTCCCTGAAGGCTACAGGCTACTTCTGTAAATCGACTGTCTGCCATTTCTCTGACTATCGTACATTCCATCTTTTCCTTCAGAAAGGAAAGATTAATATGCTCCAAAGAGACTCATTTTTGGCACGGTGAAAAAGTCTAATAGTGTTTAAGTGCCTATTCAATAAGAAGTCTGTTTAATCTCTCCTTTTTGCAGTTGCCTTGTTACAGAATGAATGGTATATTTAAGTGGAATCTTGTGGGACAGGGTATCTCTTTATGAAATTGTACTAAAAAGTTCAGAATATCACAGTTCACATATATTCTAAAGAGACACACTTGGGAAGTATTCCCACTTTTAGACCAAATCTCGCCTTTTCATTAAGATCTGTATCCAGTCACCTTCTCTATCTTTTCATCCTTGATAGCACCATCCTCTCTTTGTTACAGTTTCCCTCATTACATACTGTTTAGGTAATGAGCTTTAACACTTCCACATTTATAGCTGTCATTTTTCATGTGGTTTTGCAACTGGATATTAAGAATCCAAGGGTAGGGCTGGGGATGTGGCTAGTGGTAGAGTACTTGCCTAGGTTCAGTCCCCAGGACTGAAGAAAATAAAACAAAACCCAACCAATCAGACAACAACAAAACTCCCTAAAGCAGGGCTTCCTCATGTTCTTCACCTGTTTATACTCTTGTTAACAATTCCTGCCCCCCAAAATTATTGATTACATACTGGGTAATGGCACTGTTCGTATATTTAGACTGGAAGGGAATCTTCCTTCATGACTGTGTGCTGAGAAGTCTATGGGAAGATTCACAGAGAGCTTTCCCATGATTAACAGTGACTTGTGATATCATTCCATAGTTCAAAAATAGGATGACACCTAATTTCAAAGCCCCGTTTATTCTGCCATCTGAATAGTGCCGATACATAGTTGTATTTAGTGAGTGTGTGATTGAAAATGGTCAATCTTGAAGTATGATCTGTTGATTAAGAGCACTGATATTACTTGGGATTTTGTTAGAAACAGGAAAACCTTGGGCCCCACCCTAGAACTCCTGAATAATTCTTTGAATTTTAGGAAGACTTCAGGAGTTTCCCATGCACTGTAAAGTTTGAGAAGTAGTTATCTAAATATTTGGCATGCATCCTTTTTAATCACTTTAGCCACTTATGCATAGTTATTGGAACTCATTTATTCCTGATATTTGGGGATTGATTTGTGAGTGTTCTGTCTTCAAGATAAATGTTTTCTATTTGTCTTTTAAACACAGCATGTTCATTTTTCTAAGGATTCATCAGGATAACAGAAGAAAAATGAAATGCAATATAGCTCAAATAATATGAAAGAAAATTATTGCTGCTTATACTGTGTTTCATTCTGGAATTCAATATGTTACTCAAAAGGTCAAAAAAATATATCTAATACATTCCCTAATGTTCTGAGGAATGATAATGATACTGGCCAGAAACCAACTTGAATATTCTCTGCTGCCATTTAATCAAAGAAACTTAGATAAGGTAACACTTTGTATAATGGATAGGCAAAACATTTCATATTAAAAATTCATTATCTGCTCAAATTAACCAAATGTCTTCATTCATGCTTTTTAGCATCAATTTAGCTTTTTTATTTCTATAGTAATTGCTTCCCAAAAGTTGAAGTTAGAGGTTTCTCATTAATTTGAGGAGAGCTGATTTTGACGTTGTTTCCCAAAGAATCTCCCACATGGTACAGCTCATAATATAACGTAATTCAATCACCTACTGAGAATTTTTCCCTAAAACAAGTTAATGTGTCATTGAATAATTATTACCAATAGCAGTTTGAACTTAGAATAAAATTAATCATCACAGTGCTGTCATCACAAAAAAGATTTAAACTTTTTACTATTCTGTAAGTTAAATCTATGATGTGCAACCTCAAGAAGATTGTGCTTTAATGCAAAATTGTGAGGGACCCTGTTTCTTAAAATCCTGCCATATTGACTCCCCCCAAAAAGAACACTGCTTACAGTTAACTAATTCTCCTGGGTCAGAAAACATATACCAAAAGACATGTTTTGCAAGTAGATCTTATTCCTAAAAGATTTAATTTTATTTTTAATAAGTAAAACAAATGAATTTCTTGTATAAAAGTTTGATTGTGATGTGATGTTGACACAGCAGCACAAAATTCATACTTTCTTCAGAATTCCTTGAATGATTGCTATTGATATCATTTTCTGATTTCCTAATCAAATGGTAGAATGTGAAAATGAATTTTATGTTGCTGCTTAATAAGTAATTTGGAAAGTTCTTGTTGTAGTGAATCTTAGCACTGACACCAAAATAAGGACCTTTAAAAATACATTCATTCACTAAATAATGTTTTCCTACTAGGAGTCAGATACCACCACACTTAGAAACCATTGAGTCATATTGTGATACCCACTTTTTCCTGAGGACATTGTTATACAATAACTCCAAAATGATTTCTAGAAATTTTGTTTTAAGAAACCCTGCCAACATAAGAATGAATCTTTCAGTATTATCGTTTGTGAGTGTTCCTAACTCATTTCTATTTATATTCAATTATCAATTAAATATTTCAATAATCTTTCACTATTTCACTATTTCTTCTGTGCAGTATTTGTTCTTCCTTTTGCCAAATTTTGGACAAATTTGTTATAATAATAGTAACTTTTTCTGTGGTATGATTGCTTTCCCCAATTTACTACAATTACTTTTTACATTTTTATAATTTTAGTAATCAGGATATTTAACATTTGTAAGACTGATGTGTTAATTTATTCAGCTCATTTCTCATCCTCCATCAAAGAGAGGACACTGCAGGCTAAGTGTTTGCCACTAGGTACAACCTGAATTCAGCCTACTTGTTCAAATCCCTTTCTTCTATTTTTAGCCAAGAGGCAGCAAATATATCCAGCTTCAATTCCCAATTGTTATGTGGCATATTTTTAATTGTGCTTCTGCTAAATTGAGAGAGTACCTTCTTTTCCCCTGTTACCTGACTCTCTGAACTTATGAATTATGTGAGAAGCAGTCACCTTGGCCTCTGCCTGGACCAGAGTGTTTTCTGGAAGACTCTCCCAAGTGGAGTGAGTATAAAGTTCCATCTTTCTTACCTATGCTTCCTTAATGTCATATGTTGTAGAGAAGTCTTAAAGAATATTGTCTATGCTTTGGATGGGCATGTGCCACACTGTTTTTCAGTACTGGGGTTTCAGGTGCACTAAGCAGGTGCTCTGCCATGAGCTGTATCTCCAGCCTGACGTAGGCCACTTTCATAATTTATTTCAAAGCCTGCATTTCTTAAACAATTTTGGAAGCAATGGAATGCCCCATATTTTCCTTAAGAGTAGTAGACATTAAGCAAATAGTGTACAAAAAGAAATTCACTCTAATATGGGCATTTTTGTGAAGAAGGCATGTAGGTTATTGTGTCAGTATACACAATAGTGAGATTTATTCTGAATGTAATTCCCACAATTGCTTATCAATGTGTCTTTGAGCTCTAACATTATATAATATGCCTTTCTAACATCTAGAAAGCATTGGAATTATTATTCAGTGTAATTATTATGACAATTTCTGGGAGTTTAACTAGAATTGGGATTTAAATATATTTGACTCCAATTAATTATCTTCCTTTCTTTATTTTGTTTGTATAGTCCTCATTATATATGCAAATATTATATTACCAAAATGTCTTCCTTCCAATAATTTGTTCTAATAATGAGAAAGGAAAACAACAATGGCCTACTAAAATGCACATTGGAAAGATAATGTAGTCTTCAGAACTATTGATGTGGTATAACCTATATGAATCAATAACTTCATTAATGTAGGAAGAAGTTTATATAGAAATCTCAGTTGGCATTCAAAGTAACAAGATTTGCAATAGCATTTTTTTCTCATCTCTGATCATCTTGATCATTCAATTAACATATAGTTGCTGTTCTAGTATTAATTCTATATTGCTGGTGCTGGAATATTTATCTTATATCTCCATATATAATAAATTTATCTGGGTAGTGGTCACCACTTTAGGGACATATTGCACTGTAAGTTGAACATAAGTATAAACTATTACAGCAATTTTCATGTTGCTATAAGGCTATTGATTTCATTAGACCCTCACTCTATATTTTAATATAAATGGTATACAATCAGTAAGTATTATCAATGAGTAACTGATTTTTTTTCATTTCTTACTTTTCCAATTGAAAAGATTTGCCAAAAATAAGTTAAAGTAAGTGCAATAGATGTTTAATGTTTTGATTATATAAAAAATGATGCCACACTTTAAAGATGTTAATGACCAAATTGATTCAAATTTAAAATAGATGTGAAAATAGTCATATGAATTCCAAACTAGAATTTAGACCATAATAAAATATAAGAATAGAGTGGTGATGAAGCAAAACTGTTGGAGGTGTTTAAGGAGTGCTACAGAAGGTGGTGTTAGGACTGATCATTTTTTAACATTTTATCATTTATTAATGATTCAAAAAGAATCTGTGAATAGCACATTGGGAAACTTAAGAGCATGTGCTGATTTGAGAGGTGTGGCAAACAGCAGAAAAAGAAATATATTTGACATAACAAAATTAGCATAAATATGGTTAATTTAATTATCATTACAAAGATATACATGCTGCAAATAATAAAAATATGGAATGTATATAAAGAAAATATCAAGGAATGATCAACAAATTTTGGGAAGACAGGTGGCATTTAGTATTTCTAAGGTGAGGGTTCAGTAATTTTTATGGTGTCTTGTGCTCATGCTTCTGTTTGTCTTCCTCACCACTTCGGTAGTTGGGATGCTTATCTCAAACTACCCCCTTCATTATCGTCTTTCTGTGTGTTTTTTTTTGTGTGTATGTGTGTGTGTGTCTTAACAATAAATGTGCCACAAAGGGAAGGTATTAACATGCTAAAAATATCTCTATTTAGCTGGAAATCCCTGCACACATCTGTAATTCCAGATACTCCGGGGGTTGAAGTAGGAGTATTGCAAAATCCAGACCAGCCTTGGCAACTTCATAAGACTCTGCTTCAAAATAAAATAAAAATGGCTGAGGATGTAGCTCAGGGTTAAGGTACTGAGGTTCAAGAAAGAAACAAGCAAAACATTTGTAAATTTAATTTTTGATATCCATAGCATAGTCAGATTATATGCTTCATTGATAGTGCTACCAATAGCCATGTGATCTTGCCCAGGTTCTTCAAAGGCTTTGTATCTCTGTTTCTTCGTATTTACAATGTGATACACATCAGGACTCTGAGGGTGTTGTGAAGATACGTGAGGTGACTGACTATACAATGAAATTTTCTGTTTTAACTGCTAATACTGCTACCATTAATTTTATCATTACTTTGTTTGCCTTCTAGATAGAAATTGAGCAAACAACATTTATCAAGAGTTCATGTCTACAGAAAAATGATGTGACAGATACTAATTTTTCACCCTTGAAATTCCTCTTACTGAGAGGTTCTCCTGGGTACTAAACTTCTTCAGTGATATTTTCAATTATATGCATGTAGATACCACTGGTTGAGTTAAAATACTTTTTAGATTGTGATATTTTAAACATTTAGTGCTCTTTCTCAATTAGATAAAAACTATTATCTAAGTGAGTATTGGATCACACTATCAGAATAAGTGTCAGAGGGCTTATATCTAATCTAGACACAGCATAGTGCAATTTAATGTTCCATCAATCAGGCAGACAGATGCATTGACACCATGGGTGTTAGGTTGGTAAAGAGGCAGTATTCTCTGATGAGCATTCAGAACCAAATAAGAAAGACTTTCCTTCTTATCACTGACTGTACTGTAGCTAAGTGAACCCTTGGAATAAAATCAAAGATAAATAATACAAAATGTTTATGTCTTTATTTGGTACAAATAATAGTAGAGAAAGAATGATACAGATGAATCAAATCTACTGTCACCTATTTATATATGAATGTTCATCTTGATACTTTCAATAAAATGGTGAACTTCCATTAAATGAATAAAATAATGTCAGTGAAAGGAAAGTTAATATTTAATTTCCTTGTGAAATAGATGAGAAAAGCTACAGTTTTTGGCCATCCAGAATACAAAAGATGCACAAAAACTAATCTTAAGATGGGTAACTAAAGTTGATTAGGTGAACTAGTTCATAGAAATCTAGCTAAAGTTGATAGAAATAGGTGGTAGAGTTATACACCGAGAGCTTGGCAATGCATAGAGAATGAGAAACACAGAGATGGGCAGGGCTCTCCACCCAACACTAATATTGGAGCAGAATCATCTAGATAGGGGTTGAAGATAATACAAAGAATAAGACAAATGAGATCTGTCTATCAAGAGTAGTTACTGTAAGAAAAACTGGGTACCAGGAATCTTTTAAGTAAATTGGGGGTGACTCTGAAACATGACCATATTAGGAGTAGAGGGCTCTCCCTCTCTACCTGAACAGAACATAGATGAAGCAATATCTGTGAGTAATTCCTGGAGAAATGTAGGAACATTAACCAACTTTTACTCTAAATCTGGAAAAGTAAGGAATCTTTTCCTTTCTTTGGTTTACATTTCTGACAATTTAGGCAAACAAGAGGTAAAATGATTCACTAAAAAGTATTTGGGCCAATTTAGTGAAGGGAAAGTTTAGTTTCTGCTTGTTTCCTCACATGACTCTGTAGGTATTACCTCACCCATCAATAGATTTAGAAGGAATTAATGTTTATATAAGGTCTACAGAATTATAGGAATCAGGATAAAAATTAAGCAATATTGAATGTTTCATTTCCATCTATCTATCTATCTAATTTTTTTAAAATGCTTTCAAAAGAATATTTTCCTGTGCAAATAATTTGTTGCATTCTTCTTTTAGTAGTACAGTTTGCCAGTTTCATTCGAGTCACCGCTGAGGACTAGATTTTTCTAGCCTCCTTTACTGCTAGGGATAGCGTATCTTTCTGGCTTTCTCTCCATCCCTTTCTGGCCAACTGGAATAAGGTCAAGTTGGTGAGCACAGGACCAACCGCTGAGCATCATGTGTTTGACACCATATTTTGAAGATGATAGAGCAACAAGACAAAGGGAAGGTCATCTTTTGACAAATTAGTGGAGGAGAAGTGCCACATCATCTTACACTTTCAAATGAATTAAAAATAAACTTTTTTCTTGTCAGTCTGGAATCTCATTTACATTAGTCAAAGTGACACTGTACACATGCCCTATGAAAATCCCATAAGTCTGTTCTACTTTAAAATAAGAATAATAGTATTATTTACCTGCAGCCATCAATAAGATTAAATTTTGTGTTCCTTTCAAAATGTTCAGCATCATTTCTAACATATGATATTCACTCAAGAATAAATTTGATTGTAAGTTTTTGTTTCAGCCTCTTCAATATCTCTCTCTTTGGCCTGTTTGTTTACTCTACTAACTTTTCTTTTAAGAGAGAGGGACAGTGAGAGAGACAGAGAAAGAGAGAAACAACTTTATTTAGTTTTTCACATGGTCTTAGTTGCTCTAACACTTAGTTGTGTATGTGGTGCTGGGATTTGAACCTGGCTCCTTGTGCTTGCAAGGCAAGCACCGAAACCGCTAAGCCACCGCTCCAGCCCCATACTCTACTAAGTTTTAACTTTTCATTTTACTGTAATCATCTGACTTCATGACACCTACAATCTGGAAGAAATCATATAGTTATGCAGATTGGACAGTTCAGCTTTAGCTGAGTGTTTCGGGCAGTTGGCCTATAATCCAGTATGTCTGAGTGTTCTTAAGTCTTTCTCAGTCTGTAGAACTCCAAGGCATGGCCACTTAGCTTAAGCCACTTACATTAATGCCCTGCCCACCTCTACAGTAAGCGTGCCGTGGTAAATCCCTCAACTTCCCATCCCTTTTCCTGTACCTAGGTAAATCTATATTCACCTGAGCATTTTTTCCTTCTCATTTCAGAGGAAATATTATCTTCCTTTTTGTACCTGTGATCATTTTCTGTTTCTTATAGGTCCTGACTTCAATGAGCTGTCATTACCCTGTATTTAATTTTTTCTCCTATATATTTCTTTCACATAGACAGCAAAACACAAACTGAAGACTTTCTCTACTTGTGAAAGGCTTTGTCTCATTTTTTATTCTCTTCTCTCTACATGTAACCTTCTCTCTTTTTTTTCCAGAATCTAGCTGTCTCTATTTCATTGCTTCTAAATCACTTTTAAATCATTTGCTATGTGGATTCTACTCTCTTCTCCCTAATGACACTTTTAATTTTTAAAAAGAAAAGGTATTATTCGACAAATATAATGATTCTTTAAGACTTTTAGGCAGCATAAAACTTGAAAATTCCTTTTCTGAAATCTCTTATTTTGATAACTGAAATATCAATTACTTCTGATTTCCCCCTCCAACTTGTTTACATTAATTTCAGTTTTTTACTTCTTCCCTCTTCTGGGGGCTTAAATACTGATATTTTTTGGTTTCTATCCTTGAGTATCTTCTCTTGCTTTCTTTCTTGGTTCCCTTCTAATGCCATATGTTGTCTTTTTGATATGCACTATGATTTCCTTAAACGTCATTTTATCTTCATGCTTCCTTGTGACAGATTGACTTACTGAAAACCATTCCAAAGCCCTTTTTAGGAGACTTTATTTAGAGGCTGGAAAGCTATAAACTATATTTCCCAGACACCTTTGCAACCCTTGGCATTTGCTCTAGATTCTGTGAAGCAAATGCATCAAGTGAGAGTTCCAAGGCTGATGTGAGATATCTATGTGACTGTATTGTCAATCCAAAGTTTCTGCCTTTGGTTTTCCCAACAGAGGCCTTGGTATGGAGGATGGTCCATATCTTTATGGATGTCCAAAGGCAAGACTAATAACATTTAATTTGAAATGTTTGATTTAATGAGAATTGGCATGGTTCTGAATTGGGTATGTATGCTGGCAGCTTTCGGATTCTAATGCTTCCTGATCTTAGCAGATGTAATTATTCCATTGGGAGAACAGGTTGCTTTATTTTTTTTCCCCATTGAAGAGGTTGTTTCTGGAATATACACTCTCCATGCCTGAACTAATTTTTTGCATTTTCCATAACCCAAATATATCTTTTAGTACTTATCCTCGCTGGCGTGGATTATGATTTGTAACTAAGAATCTTGATAGTTTAACTCCTGAACCCATATTTGTCCCTTAAATGCGTTATATCTTAGGAATTCTTTGTAATTGTATACCTTGGTATATCTACAATGGTGACTAATACAGTAGGTTGAAAACTAAACACATTGTCTTTGTCTTCTAATTTATGGCTCTTTCTGAACTTTCAAACATTTTAATGACATCAGTGTTGATGATAACCCAACATACCACCTACAGGACATCTCTCAACCATTGAACTGCATCCCCAGCCCTTTTATTTATTTATTTATTTTGAGACAGAGTACCATTAAGTTGCTCAGGGCTTTGCTAAGTTGCTGAGCCTCGCTTTGAACTTGTGATCCTCCTACCTCAGCCTCCTGAGTTGCTGGGATTACAAGCATGCGTCCTTGTGCCCAGCTTGGACATTTCTCTAACTCCCTTCCTCTGACTTATATAGCTGTCTATCTGAGTCTCATATTGCTTCCTCTTTCTTGTCATCACTATTGCTTTAATTTAAGCTCAGGTCCTTTTTGGCTTGGATTTTTTCCATAAACATCCAAATTCCCGTTGCTTTCATTCTTGTTCTACTGTAATTTAGCTGCTTCAGTTTGAACATAAATGTGAAGATACTACTCTATCACGTAAAAAACTTTTTGTCTGAAATGTAAAATATAAAATCTGAGTACAGTATACAGCGCTCTCCTTAAACTGTTATGATTGTATCTCCAGTTTAATACCTGACTCTGCAAACCTCACACCTTATCTATTCTAAACCACTTACAATTTGCAGAAAACACCAGGATTTTCATGTTTCTGTATTTTTCTCCTTTTACTTTCTCTCTATATATAACCCTGCTTGAACTGGGGAGTGAAACTTTAAGAATTTTGTCTTGTATTGCCAAGTCAATTTCCGTTTAAGGCAAGATAAGCCTAAGGTTGTCAGTCTTTTTAACGTTTGGAGGGAAAGAATTATCTTTGCAACAAATAATTAAGAGGTTTTTACTGCTTATTTTAGAGTTTTGGATAGTTTGAATGACATTCTCAAGGTTGCCCAAAATGGCGTTGCTGGTATGGGTAATAAATTCAGGTTTTCTTATATAATTGTAGTGCTTTTCTTTTCACCATAACTGAGATGGAAGACAACAGAATGAGGTGAATGGTTGGAAATTAAATGTAAAAAGCAGTAGGGACTTTGGACTCCACTGGTATAAATGCTTCCATATTTCTCACATAGTAGATTTCCTAAGAGCCTTTCCAAATATCAAGTTGAATAATTTCAGCATTCAACTTTTAGGGTACATAGGATCTTGAAAAAATTTTTATGGCCATTTGTTTTACAATGTTTGGAATATACCCTTCCCATTTACTACCAATTACAGACTGGAGCCATTTCCCAGCAGAAATGGAAGATTGCCTAAAATATATTTATCTTCAAGTTTTATTATAGTACCAGTGATATTTTAATTTAAGGACATGAACAATGATTAGTTTTTGCAGAGATGGAGAGATTGAGGGAGAAGGAAAGAAGTAAAATGTTTCAAGGTTATAGAGATATAGTAGATAGCACAATTTCTCTTCTTCAAGAACACTTGTTATTTGCCTTGATTTTTTTTTTTTAAAGTGAAATCAACAGCTTCACATCAGCCACTGATCAGGTACCAGATGGCAAAAACTTTCAGTTGCTACCACCTAGGGCTATATTCAAACCAATGAAAGGCCTGTATCTCATTATAGGTCCCCTGAGCTCTCCATTCTCCCACATGGTACTGTCCTTTTCAAGTAGAAAAGTGACATTATTTTTAAAAACTGCCCTTGTTTCAAATAACCAAAAGATTTCAGTAATTTAAACAGTTTTGTCCTTTTAGGTTTTTGTTATTTGTATGACATGATTAAGCTTGCATTTAATACCATTGCAACAGAAACTAATTTCAAAAACCCAAATTAAACTAAACAATACAATAATACTCAAAAATCTTGTTTCACTGTTAAAAGCTGTAAGAGATTGAAAAGGGGTGCCAAATTTAGCAAATAAAACTGTAGAATATTCAGTTGAATTTGAAATTCATATGAACAATTATTTTTAGTTTACACATGGCCCAAACATTCAATGAAACAAATATCTACTAAAAGCTATTTTTTAATTTGAAACACAGTTAACAGAAGTCCTATATTTCATCTGACAAAATGTTATTCTTTTTTATCTGAAATTCAGTTGACTGGAAGTTTTGTATTTCTTCTGATGACTCTATGAATGAAGAAAGGAGAGTTGAAATTATTCTGCCTAACTGATAGCACAAGGATGCGTACGCTGTTCATAAAAGTGTGTCATGATATGTCCACTAAGCTACTCTGTTGGAAAACAACAATGCCTAATGGTCATTATAATATTAAAAAATTAAGAAGAATGAAAGGGAAAAGGTGTCTGTTGTTTTGGCTTAAAATGGAATTATATTTTGCTAGCATGAAAAAAAGTGTAGTGAAATAAAAAGGATTTTTTTTTTTTAGTTTCTCTTATAGAAATAGAACCCATGAAATTGTTCAACAATTGTTTTTTCATTTTTTTCCAAATAAGAAAACATGCTGTTTCTAGTTGGAAAAGTAGTGGGTAAGTTTTAGGTTCAGCAGTGCTGTGCTCTGAATGGCAAAATTGGAATTGCTGCACGTTCAGCTCTTCCTCTGTCAGGTAACTGTGAAGGAAGAAGTGCAACTGTTGCTGTGTGTTTCAGGGATGTTTATAATTAAAATTTAGCACACAGATAAAAGGGTAAATCTGGAAACTTTTGCTTAGGAACCAATTTCATACTTCATTATTTTTTCTTTTATCTTATTTCAAGAGCAATGAAAGAAATGTGACAGTTAATACTTCACCTTTCTAATATGTGGGCATGTGAACTCCAATCACATAGCCATGGTAACAAGGGCATTAGTGGTAAATATAAAGAGTACGTTAGAATCCCTTTTGGGTGTACGTTCTTATCTCAATCCATAGAGATTTATACATCTAACATCCTTTAACATTGGTGAATATAAATCTCAGTCACTTAGGAAAGATCATAAATCCTTGTAATTCAAGATGTATGTATCCCTCCCTCTAAGGGTTAGCTTTAAGAAAATCAACAAAAGCAATGAAATGGAAAGTTCAGGGAGCTGACATTATGCTCTTAACCTGAGATAATTTAATATAGATAGCAAAAGCTTTTTGAATTGTTAGCTATGCATTCTGATGATAATAGTTATATGAGTACTGATTCTTTATATCACACGATAGCCATAGTTGGTATTGTAACCCAGCTGTTATTTGAAAAGTGAATCTTCTTTGTTGTACTTTGCAGTTTTTCTTTTGAATTGTGAAAGGAAATAAATCTATCTTGAGCTTACTGCTTGCCATTTTGTCTTCTGAAAATTCAGGACAGTTGAATACCTTCAGCGAATACTATTTTTCCCCAAATAATAAATACTTAGCAACAAAATGCTCTCATAAAAATTACAATAGGAAAGAGATTTTTTAGTGCTTTTCATGATAAAAATTTTGTTTTTTTTTTTTTTTTTTGGTACTAAGATTGAACCTGGGGGTTCTTAATCACTGAACAACACCCCGAGCATTTTTTATTTTTTGTTTTGAGACAGGTTCTTGCAAAGTTGCAGAGGCTAGCTTTGAACTTATGATCCACCTGCCTCGTCCTTCCAAGCTGTGGGGATTATAGCTGTGCAGCTGCTTAATATTTTATTTTATGAATATCTACCATACTGATTTTTTAATTCGTAATTTAAGTAAGTTGATTGTGCATCTCATTACATGATTAAAGTACTTAGAATTGTGTCTGTAAATTCATGCTAATCTTAAATATTCATATTGAGACAGGTTATTTTGTTCTCAGAAAGCTATATTCTTTTGGAATACATTGATCTTTTGGGTGGTGGGAACAACAGGTGCCAAAGAGTTGTTGCTTTACGTCAGAAAGCTGAAGAACAGGACTATGTTTCAAATGTGACTTTCCAAGAAGTGTGTTTCAGATGCTTAATCTCCAATGCCAGAGAGTTAGGAGGGGGTCTAGGGGAAGGCATTGAGGTTGTGAAGGCACCACCCTCGTAAACAGATCAGTAGTGATGATAAAATTAGTACTGTGAGGTCAACCTGCTCTTCTGCCCAGGCAGTCTCCAACTTTTGCCATGGGATGACACAGCACGAAATCCCTTGCCAGATGCCAGTCCCTTGGTCTTGGATGTCCCAGCCTCCAGAACAGTGAGAAAAAATGATGTCTGTTCTTTATAAATTATCCCATTCTGTGCAATTCTGCTATAGTTGTACAAAATGGACTAAGACAACTATCAAGGTTGAATCCTCAGTGACATGGCTGAGATGGAGAAGATCCAGGGTAGCAGAAGCTTCATGCACACTTTAAAATAATACAAAACAGTTACTGGGAAAATATCATGTATTCACTGCTCACTCTACATGCTGCTTCTAATCTTGTTTGTACAAGTACAGGCAAAAATCCACTAGCAACAGATTGTCTCTTTCCTTTTGTTACAGTTTAGTATTGATTGCTGCACAGGAAAGTTGACGTGAATCCCAGAATGGGTTTAATTACAAGTATATACAACAAAGTAATTGGCAGGATAAGTAAGGGGTTAGTTAGCAGGTTTCTTTTTTCAGAACCACAGTTTCTACTTGTCAGCAGAAGTATTCAACAATGAATAAAACAAAAGTCTCCAGTCAAATTTCAAATTAATTTCTCTTTTTCTGATTTAACCAATTCCCACAAAAGCATTTGAATGCCATCTCTATTATCTTGGTACACATTTTACCACCAACTCAATAAATGCTAAGTCAGAAAATTAAATTAGAATGAGTTATGGAAGAAAGCATTAGATAGCATGAACAGTTGACCTTCTAAAACTTATCCCCAGTATGACATGAGGCATGCTATTACTATAGATGTCAACATTTTTGCATTTTTAAAGCCTTGCAAATAGTTCTGAAAATTTAGCCCAGTGATACTTTTTCTACTAATGGTTTTTAGATTGTAAGTAGACCAAGAATCAGAAACAAGAGTCTGTAATTTCATTTCACAATATCTTTCCTCATCCGTCGATTATGTTTCACTATCTCACTTTTTTCTGGAGACGCAAATTGGTTTCTTGGGTCATGCTGTTATTAATATGATTTTTTAAAAATAATTGAATTTAACACCAAGGTCGGTTGAGAAAACAGGCAAAATGAAAATGATAATTCTTAGTGTGAAATCCTCAAAAAGTGAAATTGAACACAGTAGTATTCTTTGCTTACTTCAAACTATCTCCGACGTGTTGGTCTTATTGATGGGACAATATAGCAGAAGTGAGGCTTGCAAGGCAGTGCTGTTCACACGAACGGTTCATTAGAAAGCATGCTAGGTACCCAAGAAATGCTTCATTGGATTTATTTAGTTTTTTTCTAAGATCAGTATTTCTTCATTCTACAGAATTATTTTCTCTAATTAATCAAAGTAATATTTTATGGTAAAAATTATTAGTAACTTACTATCTATTCAATAGCATTTTTTACTTCTGCCAACTTGAATTTTCTCTTGCTTTATATGAAAAACTTTTTTTCTCTGATTTTAACTTATCTAAAATAGTCAAATTTAGAGTAAATAAAAGTGATTATAACCTCCACTTTGTAAAAATAATGTAACTTGTGTAGCACTAGAAATATGGAGGTTGGTTTTCTAATTAGTTACTAATTTTCAGCCCTAATCACTATACTGAAAGCATCATAGGTACTTAATAAACACCTACTATGGCAACTAGTAAAATTGCCAAACAGAGAGTATTAGTTTGAACTTTACCTGTGTTGTCATGATTACCTGGGAAACAATAATAAAATTTTTCTAGATTATTTTCCTTATAAATATTTTGGTATTTATATATGTATATATAATCCACAAATTTTAGAGTATCTTCTATAATGTACATTGTATATTTTTATAATATATATTATATTTTTCTTTGAAAAAATCCTGTAAATAAGGGTAAAGAAATGCAAAAAATGATTTTTTTTGGTAAGAATAAAAATATTTATTTTAAATCCTCACACTTTTTTGGTTAATACATGAGGGCTTTATGAGCAGAATGATCCAAAGAGCTGTAAGAGCAGAGTTGCTCCATTTTGAGATTTGGTGCCCTGGCAAGAACTGACTACTACCTGGTGACTGAATCAATACAGTGGGACTCTTTCTCTCTGTGCACTAAATGCAGCACACATAAAGCACAGTGTCATTGTCTGATTAAAAATAAAAATGACTTTTAACAAGAATATTACCTTGAAACAGACTGGCATTCACAAGACAGAGGAAATTATAAAGAAGTTAATGTTTCTTAACATTTTAGAAATCATAAATCACAGAACAGTGATTTTACTGAATGTCTATATTAGAATTTCTGTGAACAAGGACTTCATCCTTAGTTTGAAAGAGTGTATTCAGTAGCGCAATTCAATTTTACACAAGAAAATAAATTTTCCAAAATTTAAACTTACAAAAGAAAACATGAACAAAACATTCTTAGCTTGTACCATAACAGTTAAAAGTTTTAAAAACAGAGTTCCACACAGTTTGGATGTATCAAACGGCAACAACTTGCTGAATTGATTGGAACAATGAAATTTAGAAACATAACTAAAGAATAAAGGATTTAGTCTGATTCTCACAGTGCTGGCACATTTACAACTCATCAGGGTTTACATCGATCAAATACAAACTGTAATGTTAGGTGTCAGAAATATTTGTGTAACTATCTCAGGCAATTATATTGAACCAAAAAGAACCAGAAGTAAAAATTGTGATTATGTGTTTTGTTAGACAATTATATGTCAAGATCATTTTATATAAACTTAAATATATGAAATAGAAATTACTTGTACATAATCTTACATAAAATATCTTCATTAAAGCCAAAACAATAAAAATTAAAACTAAATAAATGAACTTATGAGAAAAAAAGAAAAGAAAAAATTAAGAAATCTGAAAAAATAAAAAATTTTATATAATTAAAAAACTATTCCCAAAGACATTTTTAAAGAATTATTTCATGTGCTATTCATAAGTATAGGAATTTTGGTGATACTGTAAGACTAATAAGCTTTATTAAATTGTAAACCATGTAAAATATTTTTTAAAAATGGGCAAGGCAGTTTTAGAAATTAGGATTGTTACACTGCAGCACTGTTTATATGATGATATTTTTGTAGTAGTTTAGTATTTATATTATTTCCAAGGTGTAAAGAGTAAACATTTAAGGATATTCTTTTTCTTCAATGTCCATTGATATTTTAAGAGGAAAAATTCCCCCAGGATTCATAGAAATGTCACAAAAATTTTTGAGAAAGATAAATTTGACTATTCTAAAAATCATCCTGTTTCACTAAAAATGCATAAACATCAGAGATAATTATTAGAGTATTTGTAGTTTCTATGTAAAAATTCTTAATGCAAGTTTCTCAAATGCACTTGTGTATTTTGACTAAGCTACTCTCACCTTTAATGTTTTATCTTTCATAAATTTTTGCTTTATCAAGTTTAGATAAATAATGATATAATTAAGCTGTAATGGATATGAATAGAATCTAACGTAGCTCTCTAATTTTGCATCTATCTTTTTGAAGATCAAGTCCAAGTTATTTTAGTAAAGCCATCGTGAAATCCTTCAATTCCTGAAACATTGCCTTTGCACACTGTCTATATTTTGTTTCTCTTATGAGTAGAATGTGAAGCTATCAAACTGGGTTTTAAATGCAACAGTAAAGCTTGTTGCTTAAAGCAATTCACAAAGACCCATTTTAAGGCAAAGAATGTTTGTGCGTAACCTAAATCATATCTTTTCAAAATGGTGGAAAATACTCAGAAGCAGCCTTCGGAAGAGAGTTTTCAGTCTTCTGTGCCAAAAATCAAAGGTAGACTTAGGATATTGGCTATAACCTACCTCCTGCCAAGTGTAGGTCTGTCTCAAAATTTCTTTCTGTATAAATAAAAAAGTTGGATCACATAATTTTCAAAAAACTTTCTAGTTCTAACAATCATTTAAGGGACACACTAAGAGTTACAGTGAACATCATCAATTGTCTGATCTCTGGACTAATGCATGTGATTTTACCTACAAGTAGCCTGAAACTTCTACCTGAAGAAAAGAAAAGAGTTCTTATAGAACTGGAATCTTTAATAATTGTTATGTCCTGACCCATTATTTTTGCAAGGCCCACATTTCAAAGAGTTCTGAGAATTCTCTTCTCAATCTTCTGATATAGAATTGCATTCTAGCCCTGAAATAGAATACGGTATAATTTATTGCAATAGTCAAATCTGACAAATATAGACAAATGGGAAGTGAATATGACACAAACATACACACAATACACACCCCCCACCTACTTTAGTCTCAGAGGTAAGTGAAATGGTTAACCGCCTTAGCATACATATTCATCTTTTAGAATAATTCATATTTTCTCTGAAAACATGTGCTGAGTTCTTAATGCAGCTAGGAAAAAAAATGAGCTTAGCTCGCATCTTCTTTCTTATCAGTCTCAGTGAAGGAGAGAGCCCCTTTGTGGAGAGGAAAATGAATGAGCTGTCTTAGATTTACTTCATGTAATGAAGCATAATGACCTGTTTATTTTCTTTTAATATGTATAGTTAAGTTTTGGGATACTTAATATTTGGTGAGTTTGTCTTTGATACATTTCTACCACTTTCCATTTTTATCTATACTTGGAAAAGAATGCTGTAAATTTCATTTCATTCTCACTTGACAAGTCTCAAATTTTGGAGGCTAGAGTGGTTAATTAAAACCACCATGCAAATATTGGGAAATAAAAAGTCAAATATGTAAAGATAATGTTTCTGTTTGGGGAATAAAAATATCACTATCTTGAGTTCTTAAGCACAACAGTATTGATGGTACTGGTATTTTTTTCTTTATTGTTCATCCTAGGAAACTTGATTTTCCTGTGTAAATCACAGTAGTGTCTGTCATTTTGCTGTGTCTTTAACATGATGAAGAAATAGCTTTCTTTATTCGGTCATCAATAGTTTTGGGAAATTAAGGGCAAGTATTTGTTGCTCCAGGGACAATAAAAATCATTGACTGCTGATTTGAAGGTAATATCACCATTATCAAAAAAGTATTTATTTTACACAATGTGTCACTTCAGATAAAAAATAAAGTAGGTAAATTTATCTTTCTTGAGTACTTAGGAATTTTGGAATGCAAAGATGGAGATTTCTGATAGTCTTCACAAAAAACTTGATCCTTGAGAATGAAGTGATTATTATAAAACTTTTGGTAGAAATAAGACATTCTAGTTTAAAATGGTTATTATAAAGTATGAAAAATTATAAATGCACAATTAATGTAACTATATTATTTGAATTCCTTAAGATTTGACAATAAACAATATATGGATATGTTTAAAGGCTGAAAGAGTAGACATAAAACTGTAATAACTCTCCTTTTGTTTTAAACTATGTTTTACTAAATTCATCATATATAAAATATATCAGTGTATATACTTGAAATGTAAAATGAATACATCTTGAGTGAATGGAAGGTTTTTGTCCAGAAGTAACTTCAAAGTAACTCAATACATGAAGTGGAAAACATATGTTTCAACATGACAGAAAAATAACTACATTATGATAGTGATAACTTAGCTAAAATTTTTATCTTGAAAAGGCTTTTCATTTATTTCTTTATCTAGTAAGCAAATGGTGCTAATATGGGCCTAACAGACAGAGAAAATTATTGGTGGATGCACTTAGAATTATTGATTATGCTGAGGCATAGTGAAAGTTGTTAAACTGAATCAGAGGAATTGAGTTGCACTCTCACATCTGATGGTTCTGCCCATTTTTTCTCTAAGTATCCTCCCTCCCCTTCCAGAACCTTCAAGATAACAGGTAAGAATACAGTTCAAGAATATTGCTGAAAAGACATTTATCATAATGTATAGTGATGAGATCAGGAAAGCATAAAATTATGCACATTTATCAATCCAATAACATTTATTTGCACTGATGTGGGAGAGAGGACTGGAACCTGTGGTTAGTGTCAAATCACAGAAGGCCATATGAGTGCATGATAAAGAGTTTGCCTTAATTCTTTAGATATTAGGAGGCGTTACAATAACATTTCTCAAGTCTCATTTTCTAAACTCCTGCTTCTCTATCATCAATAGATTGCAGTTATCTTTAAGCTCTAATTCCTCCTCTCTCACTCTCTCTTTCTTTTCTCTTTTTTCAGTGCTAGGGATTGAACTCAGGACTTAGCACATTGTAGGCAAGTCTCTACCACATCTCTACCACTGAGTTATAGACCCTGCCATTTAGATCTCTTGTTCCCCCCACCTTTCCCCTTCTGTTTTCAAACTCAGTTCACATCTGTCAGGGTCTATTTTGCAGGATGTAGCTCTGGGGTACCTGTTTTAGCAAATTTGTTCCAAATCTTTTTATTGGTATCTATTGATTTGATAAAATTTTGAATCCTGACAACATATTTAAAATGCAAGCCCAAGATTCAGAGCAAGAACTTTCCTCCTTCGTGATCAGATAAGTGAGACAGCTAGCTCTTGTACCTGCAAAGAATGTTCAGAAAGCCTTGAGTGAGAAGATCTTTTAATCATTACTGGGGAAAAGGTAAGTCCATTTCCTTTATAAGGGAGTGTATGTAGAAAGATTTGTGAAGTTGAAATAAGGCAAGGTGACAAACCATGTTTTAAATATGTCAAACATTATATAAAATCTAAACATCAGTTTCTAGTACTAAGAAATGCAAATACCATTAAAGGTTTGTCACATGGCTACTGCAAGATTTAAAGAAGCCCAGTTTGAGAGCAGATTCTCAATCGTCTTATATAAGTCTGTAAGGACATTGTCAAACACTTTTAAAGGAACAAGTATTTTAACAGGAATGTGAGTTTGCCTGCCGGCTCATTCAGGCTCTGTGGACATTTTTTTGTTTGTTTGTTTGTTTTAATTTGGTGTGTGTGAAACTCTGTAAAGTGGTTGGATAAAATTACACATTGTCTGGTAGGTAATGGGTCTGGGCTGGATCAAATCTTGTCAGGTTCAGATTAGAGTTGACCCTATCTTTAGGGTCACATTTTCCAATCCTCACACCACTTTACAGGCTTCAGTGTGCATGAAATTATAAAACACGAAGCATGAGAAAATAGCTCCCAGGTTGTTTTGTGGCAAGAGAGCCCAGAGAAATAAAGTGATTTTCAGCTCTCTGAGTTTTATTACTTTTTGAAGAAAGAAGATTTGGTTAGGGTCAGTTTTCAAGTTTAACAGTTCATCAGCCCATAATTGGCACTCATTATTACTGCAGCCAGCTTTGTATTGGAGTTTGATTAATAATGATATGCACTTCAGTAACGTTTTCCATTAAGTGGCACTAATTACACTGTAACTGCTGTTCAACAACCAAGCAAGTGTAACTACAATGTCATTTTTATGGAGCCAGATTTGCTCATAAGGGATACTTTGATAATGAAAATGTGGCAATGAAGTAACAAAGTGTGGTGACAAAGTTGAGATTCCTGTAAATCCTGTAGGCATAAAAACATGGCATTCTGGGTTTCCCATTGGCAGGAGAAACTTTTGATATGGACTCAGTAAAATTATTTGAAATTTATTTATCATTAATTATTTGCTTACAAATAATTTCAGTACTAAGAAGCCCAGTTGCTAATATAAAAAGCAAGGTATTTCATGGGAACACTAGGATCAAATCTTCATTCCACTCATTTATTACTCTGGTACTAGGTAAAAGATGTGAAGTTTTAGATTTAGTAATTTTCAGATGTCTCTGAAATTCCTAAATATATATAATGATGCCTGCTCCTGTGTTTGTGTTGTTTGGTTTAAATAGATACAAGGTGAGAACGCCTAATTTGGTGCCTACTCCATAAAAGTGCTGGCTGGGAAGAGTAGTAAGGGATAGATTCTTGCTTTCCAAGTACACTTTCTATTTGAATTAAAATTAGATAAATAAAATGTGTTAAAATATGTATGTAAATAATGAAAAAATGTATATTCTAATTAGAAAGGATATCAATTAGTCACTATTGTTTTAGGAAACAGGAAAAAAAACTTCAGGGAGGAGGGAGAATGTCTAAATTTGATTCTCAAAGTAGGATATGTATAGAGGGACAGAGGCAAAATTTTCAGCAAAATATCAAGAAGTAATAAAAACTAGAAAAAAAAGCAACTTGGGTTGAAAATTAACACAAAATATTGAACTTCTGTTACTTAAACATGACTGGGCTTTTCTGTACCACTTCTGCTTCTTCTGATAAACACTAGATTCTCCCCCACCCAAATGTTGCTGAAGGAAACAGAATTAGAACCTGTATAAAATAAATTAATGTACTACCCTGAATAGAAGATAGGACATTTTAAAAAGAGGAACCACAGGCAGTGTCCCTGTGTCTGTAACAGTCTGGTTAGCAGATGATGTATGTAACAGTGAGTCATGATGAGTCCACTGAATTAGAATTCTTGCAGGAAATCAGAAATATTTGGTAGAGAGGTCAGATGATCAACGTAGAAGAATATCTTTATACCACATATGTCTCCCCATTATTTCCTTCATTTGAACAATTCCACTGAAGAAAATTCATCTGCTAGCAAATCATTCTATAAAATTTGATCCAAAATATGTTGTGGGCCTTGGTTTAAAGGTGGTATGATGAAGCCTGAGGAGACATCACTTAGATATGTAGTGCATATGTGAAAATATGAACCAGAAGGACAAAAACAAAGTAAATCTCAAATGACTTTTCTCTTTTCAATTATGGGACCTTCCATTCCAGTGATGGAATTTCCAGTGATTTCATTCTATGGAATGAAAATGAGTGAATGCAGGTGTCTAACCACATCATTTAGAAACAGGATTTAGGGTGCATCCAGTTGAGATTAAGATTTTTTGGGGTTAATGTTAAGGGGTAAGGAAATTTGGGTGTAATGAACAATAATAAAAGTTGGTGAGCTTACTGACAAGAATGGGAAATCAGCATCACTGCTTCATACCTGGTAATTGCCAGTAGTTAAACATTTGGCTCTAATTTTTGTGGTTGTGAAAAAGTATCAATTTTATTTCAACTTGTAGCAGGAATTTTCATATCTTCCTTCAAAAAAATTCTGTGGACTTGAATTTATCTATTATAACTCAAGGAAATTAAATTTCCTATAATATATATGTATGATGGTAAAGAGTAAAACCAACAAGGTGCTGAACCACCACAGAAAACAGGAGGTAGCACCCCAGAGGAAGACACACCGCCATCTGGAGACAAAGGTGCGGTGCGCTTGGATCTCTCATCTTGTGGAATACATTATGGTCACTCTATTTTTAGTCATCTGTAAATACGACAAATATTATACTGTAATATTATACAGAATTTTGATTATTCAAAAATAATGAGCTTAGTGTTCTCATATATAAGATATATTCACATTGTTTTAGCTATTTGGCTTTTAAAATATTTTTCCCAAATAACTCATTACTAAAACTTACAAGTAAAATTTAAAGATAACAAACTGCACTCATATTAAAGAATTAAAAATAGTTTTACATAAATCCATTTAAAATAAATCATCAGCCTAGATTCCTGGGGGACGTAGGAAGGGGAGCAGGGAGAGGGGAAAAGAATAAGAAGGATATCAGGAGACCAGAGTGAGGTAGTATGGGGGAATCTAATCAGAGGGGAACCTCCGACTTCCAGGAGAAGTCTAAGTAACTTGGGGCTTAAGTATGGAGAAACATAGAACCATGGGGTAACCAAAGGGGGAAAACCATGGTCTGGCACCAGTCTTGGCTTGTTCTGTCATTACACTTTTGTTCTTGCTTGTTTGACGAAGAATCCCTCCTATTTGATAAACAAAATTGTTTATCAAATAAAAATTTATTATAAATAGATCATCATAAAAACGAGTTGGAATTGTTGGAAAAGCTCGCGTCTGAAAAGTTCTGTTGAGAATGAGTTGGCAACAAGCAGAATACAAAAGATAGAAAGCTTATCCATTGAGAGTAGGGCATAAACTAACCATACAAATGGTTAATTGGTCTACCAGTTATAATTAATCTAATGCACCTTCAAGAGGAATAAAAATTTAATCATACATAGCAAGATTTCTATGAAAATATGCTTTTATGTATAGAAAAACGATGTAAAGTTATTAAACATTGAAAACACAACCTTTTACTTGTATAAAGATCAGATTATTGATAAATGCATTCAGATATTGACACACACAGTGCATCATCTACCAATTTCACATGTTTTTACCTCTAATTTAAGTGACACAATAAGATCCTACGTCGAGGAGCTTTAAATAGCAGATATTAAAATTTTCTTAACTAGTTGTTTAGTATTCGAGAGAATTGTGGAACTCTCTGCCAGTTAAAAAATGAAAGCACACAATATTGTTTCATGTTTACAATGTAAATAGTTAAAAGAAAAACGGCAAAATTTCCCCAGTTATAGGCTGGATCTTGAGTATGGCCAATAGTCCTTTCAAACAGTATGATGTTCAGGTAGTTAAATTATGGAGCACATGGAAATAGGGTTGGTTTTATAGTAACTTGAGAATGTCAGTGCTTAATAAATTTCACAGACCCATAAACATGATTTTTTAAAAAATGAACCTTTGAAATTATTCACATTTTCAGGTTGAATTATCTCTTACATGTAACATTTACAATCTGATATCATTTTATTTTCTTTATATTTCCCTATAACTAGTAATCCATGGAGCCAATCATTTGAAATTGTACTGAAACCTATGTGCACCCTAAGTGTCTCACATGTAATAGTACAGACTTTTCCAATACTTCAGGCTGAAGCCATAGCTCCAACAAATTCTGTTTGCCCTGGTTGTTTCTCACTTTGTATTGTTCATCAAATTATTTCTGTCGCTCTTGGGTAGAATTCTATTTTTTTCAGAAAATTAGTACAATAAAGCTTTTCTTTAATTCTCCTGTTCCTATGAGGCCCAGAAAGTTTGATTAAAAAAAAATCTAAAAAAAAATCAAATCATTTTAAAAAGATCATCTAAAAAACAAGCTGAAAATGTTTTGCAGATACTGACTTGATTTTTAATTTCTGCTTTTCAGCTGTTCTCCCCCAACATACATCATCTGCTAATTCTTTGATATTGTTATTTATTTGTAAGAAATATATACTTAGGGTACTGGACTGGGGGTCAATAGTTAGAGCACTTGACTGGCTTGTGTGAGAATCTGAGTTTGAACCTCAGCACCAGGTACACAACTGAGCATTGGATAAATCAGAACCAGAACCAGATTAAAAATCAGTAAAACTTATTCTCTCTTTTTCTCTGTCACTTTCTCAGTCTCTCTGTTAAAAAAAAACAAAAAGAAAGAAATATAAACAATATTTTGTTATCCAATATAATACAAGTTCGACAAATACAAACACCTAGCTGAATGCTTCTTATCTACGTATTTTTTGGATCATTTCTGCCATTAAAAATTCCTTAAATAAAGAAGAACCTTATTTTCCTCTATAGCGTAGGCATCCAAAATATCCAGGATAAAATATACAGAAAATTATAAATGACTTATCATATATCTTTTCAAAGTACCTAAGTTTCCCATTTCTCAGTGTAGATAATAGTTACTTGCCTTCATGTGTGTATATGTGTAGTGTGTGTGTGCTGGTATGTGACAGCATGGGAAGAATCTCAGATAGCACAACACAAGCTTTACTCTTCTTTAACTTTCTTTTTGATAATTATATTTAAATTTATTTCAAAATGAAAAATTTGAACAAGTAATGGAGATATTCGAATTTCTGGAGAGAGATTATTATTTTTATTTATATTGAATCCTAGCATGCAAATTGAATATCCAAATGAATATGTACCTACCTTGCTATTTTAAATGCAAATAATATGCAACTTATACTGAGTCATACAATTGTATAGCTATAATTGTGGTCTATATATCATATATACATATATATTTTTCCATATATACATATGAAATGTATGTATTTCATATCTTCTTAGACTCTCTTGCCTGTTACTTTAGGTGCTGCTGATACAACCCAGCTGTGCATAGACTATAGCCAGCTTCATAATGGTACAATCTGAGACCGAGTCATTGTGTGTCTGTGTTGTATACCTTTAGCCTTATGCTTGTAGCTTCTTGGTTTCCACCGAACCATAAAGCATCTCCAGACTTCCTCAGCATCTTCACATGCACAAACTAGATGTGTGTGAGTTAAAGCTAGTGAGATGAGCCAGGAGGCCTGTGGACTGACCTTGACCTGTGGTGTACAGGAACCAATTAATACATTTTTTTCTCTACTCCTTAGTACCAACCACAGCAGAAAGCAGTAGTCATAAGGCTACTTGGAAGTGGGCCCCAATGAAAATAACCAATCAGTTGCACTTGAAATAATGCAGCAGTCAGGTATATGATACATCCTTTTACTGGAACATTCTTTTTTATCTCACCGCTCATTTTTATCACTCCTCCTTGGGGCTGAATTCTAAAATAAAAGTTCAAAGTTTCAGACTGCTCTCTGTAGAACCCAAATTAATGAGGCGTTAAGGATAGCCCTTGATGACAAAACTTATGGGTCCACTGGCAATCCATTTGCTGATGGTATTTGGTGATGTTATTCCACGCATATTTCTGTCTTTCTGACACATAAGGGTTGTATTAGAATATCCCGCATACATTCCACTTCCTTCTTGCCACATCTAATTTGTTCAATGTCATCCATATAGTAAACCTTTTGATATTCTATAGACTGTCAAGATGATGTTGTCCCTATGACTATATTTCTGCAGAAAAACAGTAGAGAGAAAACAGCTCTGTGGTAATTCATTGCATGTGAACTGTGATGCCTGCCATGTGAATGCAAATTGCTTTTTTCTTTCTTTATGTTTGTAATAAAGGAAAGTGCATTTACCATGAGATCAATAGTCACATATGAACAAATAGAAACTGTAGCCGCTCTAGTAAGGATACATCTGCTTTGTATCTGTGATTGAGACTGTCTGCTTAAGTTTATATTAATTTACTGTCATTTGTCCCATTTCATCTGTTTTTGCTAAAGTCCAGAGAGGTGATTCAAATGAGATGATAGGAAGTATCATCTGTGAATCAAATAAGCATGTGATAGTGGTACTAATCTCTGCAGCACTATTCCTCCTGGTGCTCTACTGCTTCCAATTTATCAATGTGGCCAGGCCAAAGTGGGTGTAGTAGGCCAGTTTCAGAAATTCCCACTTGGCTATTCCTCCATAATGAACTTTACTCACCAATTTTAGAGGCAATGTGAGTGTTCTACCAACTACAAAATATACTTACCTTTATGATATTCTCAAGTACCAGGTAAGTTACCATAGGGAAGAACCACTATAAATAAGCAGATTGTAACCACTTTGAAAAACTGTAGAGCATATCCATTCTACATAGGCTTGGGTCTACATGATATTTATTACCTGGCCTCCATTTCACTTCCCACTCAATCAGAACAGGATGACATTCCCCTATCCCCTTAATATTGGTGTTACTTCATATCAGGTATCTCATTGTCCTCAGAGTCTGGCTATTCTAAACCAACTGTGTGTATGTGAGTACCAGGCAAATTACTAGGAGTGCAAGTATTGTTTGAAAAGTGATGAAATATTTGCTGTTTAATGATAGAGTAGATGATTTGGGGCAGGTGATTAGGAAGAAGTCCAGTAAATCTATGGAATGTGTAGCCTTATAAAGAAGCATGTGTAGTGAGTCCATGATAACAGGAGGAAAGGCATGAGAAATAGATACAGAAAAGTTGTGATGTTTAATTTTATGTGTCATCTTGATTTGGTGCCCAGACATTTGGTCAACATATTCTGGGTGTGTCTGTGAGGGTGTTTCTGGATATAATTAACATTTTATCAGTAGATAAAGCAGATTGCCCTCCATAACGTGGGTGTTCTCCTTCCAATCTGTTGAAGGCCTAAATAGAAGAAAACACAGACCCTCCTAAGAATAAGAGAATTTCCTCCTGCCTTATTTGTATGAGATGGATATTGTTTCTGGACTCAAACTGAAACTGGCTCTTTCTGAGTCTCAAGGCTGTAGGTTGTTAGACTCTATCTATACCAATGTCTCTCCTGATTGTCAGGCCTTTGCACTCATACAGGAACTAGATCCTTAGCTTGTCTGGGTTCCATCCTATAGAATGCAGATCTTGGACTTGTCTTCCTCCACAATTGCATGAACCAATTTCTTCTGTTGCATATACATATCTTACTAGCTCCATTTCTCGAGAGAACTCTGACCAATATAGCAGTTAAACTGATAGATTTGGAAGACAGACAGTAGAGATGTTCTCTTCTAATTGCTTTTATGTGTTCTACATTTGAGCTGTCTAAGGTGACTCTGAGGTCTCAGGAAAAGTGGTTGACTAATTGTGTTTATCAACTCTCAATTTGATATTTGTTTTCTCATTTGATGGTCTGACAATATTGTAAGAGCAATTTATTTCCCATTTCCATTTTTTAAATGGGAGAAATACTTTTCAGAAAATGTAAGTTCAGTTCCACAATATTGGTGCCCTGCTTTAGTTAAAGTTCTCTACCAATTATCAGCCTTGTTCCATCACATGAAATAGGAATCATGAAATGAAATTGACCAAATTATGCTGCGTACAATTATTGATATGCCAGAATGAGTTTTGCCTTTATATTATGTATCTATAAACCATCAATTTAAGAAATCAACAAATAAATAGTAGGAATAGCAGTAGAGTGGAGGAAGGGGAACAGAGGCAGGGAGGGAGGAAAGGAAAAGGGAATCCTAGAAGCTGAAATAGAGTAAATTATATTTTACGCATGTATGATTATGTCAATATGAACTCCACTACTACATTTAATCATAATACATTAATGAAAATATTAAAAATAGCACATTTGACCTACACACTGGATAAAATTCTGACTGATTTATGCACTGTTACTGTTATATTGGTCACTCCAGTGTTAGGAAAGTGCACCATGATCTCACTTGTTCAAGTCAAATATTATGTAGTACCATCCTTGATTCTTCTCTTCCCCTGTTCCCATGGCTTGCTCATCAGCAAGCCTGACTGACTTCACTACTTATTTATAGCCTGACTCCATCTAGTTTTCTCTATTTTCATATCATTTTAGTCCAAGCAAACTTCATCTGTGACCTAAGTTTCCACAGTAATCTGCTGTCTAGTCATCCTTACTTCTATTTTTACTCAATCAATCCTTTCCCTACTCAGCAGCTAAAATGTTCTTTTAAAAATATAAATTATTTCCTTTCATTCCTCTGCATAATTCACGATGCTTTCCCATCACATGGAAAGTTCATTTTGAATGCCTTACTCTGACTTTCAAAGGTGGTAGTTACACCCTGGACCGATTTCCCTCCACTATAACATTTTCCCAGCACCGTTCAGCCACACTAATTTTCTATCTATTCTTCAATCATGCCAAATTTACCCTTGCTGAAGGTCTCTCTATTTACTTTTTCCTTACTCTTGCATGACTTCTTCTAATCATGAAAATATCAGCTTAAATGCCTCCACTTTAATGTGGGTTTTCCTTACCACTCCATATAAAATAGCCATCCTGCTATCAATCTTTACTGAACCTATATGAAGAAAATATCAAAATGCTAATTAAGACTTGAATTGAAAAGAGTATGGTCAGAGGTATGATAGATGATTGTTGAAATAGGACTTTTTTTTTTTTAAAGAGAGAAAGACAGTGAGAGAGAAGGAGAAAATCAATATTATTTATTTTTCCATGTGTCTTTCATCACACCGGCATTTTGTTGTGTAAGTGGTGCTGGTGTTCAAATCCATTCCTTATGAATGCCAGATAAGCGCTGTACCACTGAGCCACTGCTCCAGCCCCACCACAGGATTTTTCAATGGAGCACATTAAAGAAAAATACAGTAAAGAGATTTTTATTTTTGAAAATGTGTACTATCTCCATAGACCTTTCAACAGCAACTATGTTAAAAAGAAGAAGACACTAGACAACAAATGTGAGCTTCAGAGAGAGAAGGACAATGGGATTGTGTATAGATTTTACAAGTAGTGCCATCAGGCTAACCATTTTTAGCATGAATTTCAGAGTTCAGAGAGGAATCTTTGAGTTCAGAAATGATTTGCAATTTTGCATTCATTTAATAATATTATTGCTTGAAAAGCTTTGCTATCTAAACACTACATTAGTCAGAAAGATAAATTGGAATAAAATTATTAACAAGTAATTTTTAAGCTGATTTAAATATTGTTGAACTGTTTTATATTGCTCAGACTAATATTAGCCACATGGTCTAACTTCATTACAGTGCAGTGTAACTTTAATAGTAGTCAATTATTTATGAATCAGTGGAAACATCTGGGAGTTTGACCTCTTTTTTGATATTAAAAGGACTTGGAGCATTTGTGGATTTCACTATTAGTACCACTTCAGTTATTACATGCTCTGCCAATGTTTTATGTAACTGGACTATTTTCTTTCTGACTCATAAGGTCAGTTGGCTGTGAAGACATTGAGTTTTCTAGGCATGGCCTTCTGAATGTCTCTCTTTATTGCTGTGGTGTCCTGCTACCTAATACTTACACGCAGTGACTAACATGTTACTCTAGCAATGAATAGCATATTATGTAAGTATCAAAAGGAAGAAACTCCTGATTTTGGATTGATCATGTTCATATATTTTAATACCTCCTTCTAGCCCTTTCATTTTCCTGGTATGTGAATTTATATATGTTAGATGTAAATAGCATATATAATTAAATTTTCCTCATTTGTATCTAAAATATAAAATTACCTTATTTACAGGTAGAATTTATTTTAGGGTGTTCGTAAGTGATATTTGTTTTTTATGCTAGATATAGTTCCAATGTCACTTGAATAGATAATGGAGATGGGAAAAGTGTCCTTTCAAAGATTGAGTGACATATGTCTCCAATATATTCAAGCATTCACATATCCACACAGGTCAATGTGCATGTCTGTTTCTAGTAAAATGGAGACTATGCAACTAAGTGGATGTATCCTACTTAGGTGGATAATCCCAGATTTCAGACAATGAGGTTATTTATATTTGGCTTTATTGTAGTTTCACCAACAAGATTCCTTTCGAATTAATTTTGGATTATTTTAATGCATGTATTATTTATTGTGCATTTTTCACAATATTAGACACTGGTGATAAAAATGATGTATATGACATAGTTTCCTGTTGTAATGGGTTTCATCTTTTCACATGGTCTGAAAACAGAGTAGCACAA
Source organism: Aplodontia rufa (assembly GCA_004027875.1). Taxonomy (NCBI): domain Eukaryota; kingdom Metazoa; phylum Chordata; class Mammalia; order Rodentia; family Aplodontiidae; genus Aplodontia; species Aplodontia rufa. Next base: position 112,441 of record PVKS010001198.1, read on the forward strand.
CAGGGAGGTATGTTTAAATAAAAGTAAAATTAGAGATAAAACTCATTTAACTTAAATAATGCAAATTAAATAAAACAACTGAGAGATGAGACTAACTATTTTGAAGTGAAAAAACACAAACAATCAAAACAGAATGCCAGTTTAATACTTAATCTAATTATCTTCAAAGCTCCTAATACATTTTTTATCAGGATGTCTCAAATATAAACATTGAAGGAGCTTTGTTGAAAGTGGTGTGAGTCCCTAGAAGTGGCTATGCAAGGAACACATTTGGAAAATTAGTTTCTAATTTCAATATAAAACAAATATTTGGGAACAGATAAGCTCCTTAAGTGTGTTCAGGAAAATCCCAAGCCTTGAAGAGGACAGAGCCTATTTTGCTCCCTGCAGTGGTAGGAAAGTAAGGATATCAAGTGCCTGGAGCACCCATTATTCCTCCTGGTGCCTCCATGGTCTGGTTTCTATGCTTGTGCCACTTCACCTCTTCACTCCTAACAACTGATGGCTGGATCAGCAATTTGACTCTAAATCCATCTCATACAAAAGATTATGAGGAATCCTGACCTGAGACCTCTAACAAGCATATACTCCCTACACTGAACATGATGGTGTGGTTCAACAAGTCATTTTCCTGGGAAGTGTTTGAAGCAAGATAGAAAGATAGAAACAACAGCTGGCAAGAGTCATGTGGTATGGAACTTGAGAGTCCTATTCAAAAAAGGCAGTGAGCAGAAGTCACAGCTAGTGGGTTCCATGTAATTAGAATACCTGGGGTGAAAAAAGGGAGGTGTTACAGCTCCCACTTCAATTAAGAAAGTCACACAATAGAGAAGGTGAGATTAAGGTCATTAGGAAGCAGCAAATGGCAGAAGGAAAGACAGAACACTGAGTCACCTAACTGGAATGGTGGAGTAGTGAGAAAGAATGTCTACTTCTGAAGACATGAAACCTTAGGGACCATATGCTATGCAGGGACAGCTTCAATTAAGAAGTAATTCACTACTTCTAAAAGAATAAGGTAAAATCTCATCTAGGCTTTCTTCCATAGTGGTCCAAAAAATAAAGAGAAACAGATCTTTGAATAGAGCCTAAATCATATGGGAAAATGGGTTAAAGTTTTCTCTACAATTACGTTTACCTTACTAGTATTTAAAGAAATAAAATTTGACAAGAGCTCTGATAAATTACTAGAATTTAAGTGTCCTTTCTTTCTTTTTGAACTAGGTACTAATCTTTTTTCTTTTTATAATTTATTTTTATTAGTGCATTATACTTTTACATTATGTTGGAAATAGTTGTCACATATTCCTAAGATGCACACAAATCAGCAATACAATTTGTTCAATATCCCTCCACCCCTTCTCCTGTCCCCTGATTCTTTGCATTTCTTCTGGGTCCTAAATTGTTCCCAAAAAACTCCAAATAAAGTGACATAATTCTTATACCCATGAAGAACTTTTTTTTATATAAATGACTGTAGTATATACAGTGACATTTATAACTGCTTGGAATGTAGCTTGCTTTATCTCAGTTTCAACATTTCCCCTTCTCCTCTCTTCCTATCATTCCTTGTTATTCTTCAAAATATTTTACAATAAGACTAAACATTTACATTTTTGTACAGATATGCATCATAACTTGTTCAAATATGAAGTATCTTGTAACTGTATCTCGCAAAAATTAACATTCTGCATTTTTGTTCTATGGCTCTAATACATGAGTTTATCTACCTTACTCCCAACCCTGGATTTAAGTCCAGCCTCCACAAATGAGGGAAACCATTTGGCCCTTGAATCTCTGGGTTTGGCTAACTTCGCTCAGCATGATTTCTTCCAATGCCATCCATTTACCTTCAATGGATGCAATATCATTTTTTCTAATAGCTGAGTAGAACTCCATTGTGTGTGTGTATATATATACTAGAGCTTTTGGATCCATTAATCCAGTGAGGGGCATCTGGGTTGGTTCCATAATTTAGCTATTGTAAACTGAGCTGCTATAAATAAGGATTTTGCTGTGTTGCCATAATATGCTGATTATGACTCCTTTGGGAAAATATCTAGAAGAGGGATAGCTGGATCATATGGTGGATCCAACCCTAATTTTTTGAGAAGTCTCCATGCTGCTTTCCAGAGCATCTGGACCAGTCTGCAATTCCACCAACAGTGTGCTAGTGTTCCTATCTCTCCACATCCCCTCCACTATTTGTTATTGTTTATATTCTTCATCTTTGCTAGTCAAACTGGAGAGAGGTGAAATCTTAAGGTAGTTTTGATTTGCTTTTCTCTGATTGCCAGTGACTTAGAACACTTTCCCATGTATTCATTAGCTTACTCAATGTCCTCTGTTGAGAAGTTTCTGTTTAGCTCTCTGTCCCATGTTTTGATCGGATTGTTTGTGTTTTTGTTTGAGTTCTTTGTAAATTTTGGATATCAGTTCTCTGTCAGAGGGACCACAGGCCATGACTCTCTCCCATTCTGCAGGTGGTCTCTGGACTGTCTTGTCTATTTCCTTGGCTGTACAGAAACTTTTTAGTTTAATGGCATCCCACTCATTGATTTTTTTTTTTTTTTTTACCACTCATTGATTTTTTACTGTAATTCTTTTACTTGTTGAGGAAGTCGTTGCCAACTCCCATATACTGGAGTTTTGGTCTAATTTTTTTTCTAGCAGTTGTATCGTAGCTGGTTTAATTCCTTATTCCTTGATCCATTTAGATTTTATTTTTGTGTAAGGTAAGAGAGAAGGATCTAATTTTAATTTTCTGCAAGTGACTGTCCATTTTGTCCAGCACCATTTGTTAAATAGGCTGTCTCTACTCCATGTTATACTTTGACCTCCTTTGTTTAAGATCAGGTGTTTAAAGATTTGTCTCAGAGTCTTCTATTCTATTCCATTGGTCTTCATTTCCTATTTTGATACCAGTATCATGTTGCTTTAAATACTACAGCTCTATAGTATAATTTTAGATCTGGTATTGCAAAACTACGTGTTTCATCTTTCTTGCTTAGAAATGTTTTGGCTATTCTGGGTTTCTTGTTTTTCATATGAATTTGAGAATTAGTTTTTCTGTATCTGCAAACAATGACTTTGGAATCGTGATGGGAATTGCATTGAATCTGTATAGTGCTTTTGACAGAAAAGCCATTTTAATTGTATTAATTCTGCCTAACCAAGAGCACAAAACATCTTCCCATCTTCTCAGTTCTTATGCAGTTTCTGTTTTCAGTGTTCAATAATTTTCCTTGTAAAGGTCTTTTACTTCTTTTGTTAGATTAATTCTCAAGTATTTTATTCTTTTAGAGGATATTGTAAATGGGACCAATTTCCTAATTTCTTCTGCCCTAATATTGTTGGCATATAGGAAAGTTATTGATTTATGGGTGTTGACCTTGTGACCTTCTACTTTGCCAAATCTATTTATTGGCTCTAGCAGTTTTCTGCGGGACGTTTTTGGATCTTCCAAATATAGGATCATGTCATCATCAAAATGGAATAGTTTGACTTCCTCCCTTCTTATTCTTATCCCTTTGAATTTCTTCTCTTCCCTAATTGCTCCAGTGCAAGGGGTTGAGGACTATATTGAATAAAAGTGGTGAGAGTGGATAGTCTTGTCTTGTTCCTGAGTTCAGTGGAAATGCTTTCAACCTTTCTCCATTTAGTATTATATTAGCTGAGAGTTTGACATATATGGCAGTAAGTTAAGATAAGTTTCTTTGATACCTATTTTCTCTATAGTTTTGAGCATAAATGGGTGCTGGATTTTATCAAAGGCCTTTTCTGCATCTATTGAGATGATCATGTGGTTTTTGCCTTAATTCTTTTTAAGTCATGAATCACATTTATTGATTTGCATATGTTGTACCTGTCTTGCATAATTGGAATGAAGCCCACTTGATAATGATGAATTATTTTCTTGATGTGGTTTCGAATGTGGTTTGCAGGAACCTTATTCATGATTTTTGCATCAATATTCATGAGGGATATTGGTCTGTAGTTTCTTTTTTTGCTTTATCGTTGTTGGGTTTTGGTAACAGAGCTATAGTTGCTTCATAAAAAGTTTTGGGAGAATTCCCTCCTTTTCAATTTCTTGCCATAATTAATAAGGAGTGGTGTTAGCTCTTCTTCAAATGTGTGGTAAAGCTCCACAGAGAATCCATCAGGTCCTGGACTTTTCTTCTTTGGAAGACTTCTAGTTGCTGTATAGATTTTGGTGCCTGTTACTGGGCTGTTTAGGATTTCAATTTCATCCTTTGTCAATTTGTAGATGTTGTATGTGTCTAAATTTTTTTCCAGATTATGTGATATAGAGGAGTATAGTTTTTCAAAATATGTTCTGATAATTTGTTTGATTTCAGTGGGGTCAGTTGTGATCACCTCCTTTTTGTTGGTGATTTTGTTGTTTTACTTTGATTCTCTCCTTCTTTTAGTTAGATTAGCTTGGGGTCTGTCAAATTTACTTATTTTTTTTTGAAGAACCAACTCTTTATTTTGTTAGTTCTTTTCATTATTTTTTTTGTTTGCAATTTCATTGATTTCAGCTTTGATCATAATTATTTCCTGTCTTCTGTTGGCTTTGGGATTAGACTGTTCTTCCTTTTGTAAAGATTTTAGTTGGAACATAAGCTTTTTTTGTTAAGGATCTCTCCTAATTCTTAATGTGGACACTCAGTGCAATAAATTTTCCCCTAAGACTACTTTCATGTTGTCCCAGAGGTTTACATATGTTGTATCTTCACTCTCTTTCTCTTCCAAGAATTCCTTAATTACTGTTCTCATATGTTCTTGGATCTATTCTTCATTTAATAGGGTGTTATTCAATCTCCACAATATGTGTGTTTTGTGCCATGGTTTTTGCTGTTAGTTATTAGGGTCATGGCATCATGGTCTGATAGGAAGCATGGAATAACATCTACTTTTTTGCCATGTTCGACCAGCAAAGCAGCAATAACGATGTGTACACTCTTGTTGCTTGCGGAGATCTCTCTTTATTCAGGAAGTCAAACAGCTTAAATAGAAAAGTGAACCAATCCGTAGGCTGTTGCTATGAGGAAGAAAACTCTGATGCCGGCTCCTATTGATTGTCCCTAGGTGGTCAGATGTTGCAAGCACAAGAACCAGGAACAGCAAAAGGTCAGCTGACTTGGTTTGGCCAGCCTCCAGCTGCCAGCCACCATCTTAAAGCTGCCTGCGTGGCATGGGCCCTGGGTGCCGCCCGCCACGTCTCCCCCTTTTTGTTTAAGAGGAGACCGTGCCTGTCTTAGGTTGCCAGGATAGAGCTACATTCTTACCCATCATTGGGTGTTGAAATACAACTTCTTCAATCCCTGTCTTAGGTTGATATGTGCTCTTCCTGGTCTGACCCGTCTTTGACTACTGGTCTAGCATGCTCAGCCATACTTCAGGGGAGTGGCCAGCATCAATGGCTAGCAAAGCTTGGTGTAGAATTGCCGTCTGTTTACACTGGTTACCACGTAGCTTACACATCCACTACACACCGATACCAGATATGAGACACAGGGAAACACCAAAAGCCAGGAAGCCAAACCAATTTCTTCCCCAAGCAACAACAGACTGGAAATCCTACCTCCAGTGATCATAGAAACAGAGGATATATCCATACAAGCAATAATAAAGCAAAAGGTATGAGACAAATTATAAGTATGTCCTCCAAATGGTCCCAGGTCTGAAATAAAAGGAACAGTAGGTAGTCCTAAAGAAGAATTTCTAGTGAACAGGGCAGGGTAAGAACTGGAAAAGGCAGACAGAGGTAAAGGACGAGGCCAGGCTTTTACAATATTCCAAAGTTGTCTCTGTTCCCTGCTAACAAGAGGGAGAAGTATCCCCAGCACCAGGAGAATCATCACCATGTCGCTGCTCTTCATCATCTTGAAGGTTGCCTTCCAGTTGTGCAGATTTGATCAATCGTTCAGGTACCCAAATTGGTGATGATGCGTCCTGTGGGAAAACACAAACAGATCCTCTGCTCCAGATTAACACTGGATCCGGGCCTTTCCATTGCCCTGATAAAAGATCTTTCCATAGCACTGAAGGCCGTTTGTGTTTAGAGGGTTCAGCATGACGGATGGCAGCAGATCGTCCATCCGAGTCAAGATTTAAAAAATTTAGGGTAAATAAGTCAATGGCGAGTTTATCCTTAGGGGATCTGAAGGATTCCCCTATTCCCCCTTTTTGTTTAAACAACATGGTTTTAAGTGTCAGGTGGGCACGTTCAACAATGCCTTGGCCAGTGGGATTGTAAGGAATTCCCGTAATGTGCTGAATGCCGAAACTGGAGCAGAATTGCTTAAAAGTCGAAGAGGTATATCCTGGACCATTGTTCGTCTTAAGTTGTTTAGGGATTCCTAATGTAGAGAAGGTTAGTAAGCAATGAGTTATAATATCTTTAGATTTTTCACCGGTAAGGGGGGTAGCCATAAGGAATCCAGAAAAAGTGTCCACAGTGACATGAAGAAACTGTAGCTTACCAAACTCTGGATAATGTGTGACATCCATTTGCCAAAGGTGATTGGGCAATAATCCCCTGGGGTTGACTCCCAGGGTGGGCTGAGAAATAAATGTCACACATTTGGGACACGCCTTGATGATTTCCCGAGCTATAGCTTTAGTAATAGGGAAACATAAGCGTAGGGTGGAGGAATTGACATGAAACTTAGAATGAAAGTCTTTAGCTTGTTCCACTGCAAAGAAGATATGAGGGTCTCTAGTAGCAATGTCTGTAACATCATTACCAAAGGACAACAGGCCTGGTAGGCCGGAATGGGCCCAAATGTGTGCGATAAAGAAAGGATTTTTTCTACTCCAAATTAACTTTTGTAAAAAAGACAAGTGTGAGGCTATAGAGGAATTTGAGGCAATCATATCTGCCAATTCTAAGTTCTGAACAGCATTCACAACATATTTACTATCGGAAAACAGATTAAAAGGTTCAGGGTGAGTTTTGAACACCTCTATAACCGTAAAAAGTTCAGTTTGTTGAGCAGACGTGGTAGGGACCAACAGCGTCTGTGTGGCATTATTGACAGTGATGGACCCTGTGCCATCTTTGGAGCCATCAGTAAATATTAAGGTAGCATTTGCAATGGGGGTTTTTCTAGTAATGACAGGGAATATTATAGGATGGCGATTCCAGAACTGAAGAAGTGGGTCTGAGGGTATGTGATTGTCAAACGTAGCATGAGTGCTAGTATAGACTATAGTCCATAGAGGAGAATTGTTAATGAGATACTGCAGTTGAGGAGCAGTATAGGGAGTAGTTATAGTAGAGGGAAGCATGCCAAAAACAGTTGTAGACATCTTAAGTGCCTTTAAAATAATTTCTGCCATCATATCAGGATAGTTTGATATCACTTTGTTGGGAGAGTAGGACTGATGAACCCATAATAAAGGACCAATTTGCCAGAATACTCCAGTAGGAAGGTTACTGGTAGCTAACACAATCAATGTCAATGGCTTATTTAAATCTGTTCTATCAAGGTGAGCATTCTCCTTAGCTCGTTCCACACAGAGGAGGGCTTTATGGCCTTCAGGAGTGAGCTCTCGTGAAGAGAGAGGATCTGAATCCCCTTTGAGTATGTCAAAAAGAGAAGCCAAAACAGAAGTGGAAACACCAAGATAGGGTCTTAGCCAATTAATGTCTCCCAAAACCTTCTGGAAATCATTCAAGGTCGTTATGTGATCCACTCTAATAGTAATTTTAGCAGGTTTAACCAATCGAGCATTGATAGTGGATCCCAAGAAATTTTTTACCTTTGTCATTTGTACCTTTTTGGAGGCTATAAATAGCCCCCCACACTCTAACGTTTCTACCATCTCAGAATAACCCTCCTGCAAAACAGTATCATCTTTATGAGCTATTAGTATGTCATCCATATAATGATAGATCAGAAGGTCAGGATATTGTTTTCTCACAGTATCCAGGGCCTTACTTACATAGAGCTGGCACATGGTAGGACTATTAGCCATACCCTGGGGAAGAACTATCCATTCATATCTACTATTAGGGTAGGCATTATTAGTTGTGTGTACCAAAAAGGCAAATCGTTTTGTATCCAGATGATGTAATGGAATAGAGAAGAAACAATCTTTTATATCTATTACAATGCAAGGCCAATCTGCAGGGAGAGATGATAACATAGGAAGCCCTAGTTGAATAGGTCCCATAGGCTCCATGATGGAATTGATTGCCCTCAAATCATGCAATAATCTCCACTTTCCAGATTTCTTTTTGATGATAAAAATTGGGGTATTATAAGGAGAGGTGGATGGTCTGATATGTCCAGCCTCCAACTGCTCCTGAATCAACTTTTGGGCCGCCTCCAATTTTTCTTTAGAGAGGGGCCACTGAGGGACCCAAACAGGAGTCTCAGATGTCCATGTAATTTTTAATGCCTCAGTGGCCCCTGGGAAAAACACAGGCCTTCCCTATTCTTAATAGGGGAAAGTTTAACAGGTGCTATGATCCCTTGACTGTTTTTTCCAAGACCCTGACCCCAAATATAGTCTTGGCTTAACATCATTAGAGTAGCCTGAGTACTGCTATATGGAACCTCTGAAGTCAAAAATAAGACCATAGATTCCATAACATCTCTTCCCCATAAATTTACTGGAAGGTTATCAAGAACATAGGTTGAAACACACCACCATGGCCTTCTTCATCTTTCCATTTTAAGATCTTTGCACTCCTATCAGGATTGGAAGCTGTACCCAATCCTCTATCAGTCTGAATTGCTTTATCAAGAGGCCAGGCTTTTGGCCAATCTGCAAATCTGATAATACTTTTATCAGCCCTGGTGTCCAACAATCCCTGAAAGCATCTACCCTCTATCATCAAATTCATCATAGGCCTTTGTTTCAAATCCCTGGACAGGAAGGCAACATCAGTGCCAGTGGATCCAAGCCCCCGATCTCCTCTGATGATATCTTTAGAAGGATATTGTTCATGACAGCTGGGTAACACCAGCAATTGTGCTATGCGGTCACCCGGAGCTATCGCAGCCACACCTCTAGGTGCCGCTGCAAGTATTTTAATCTCTCCTGTATAATCAGAATCAATAACTCCAGGGGTAATTATAAGCCCCTTCTGCGCGGATGAGCTTCTCCCTAAAACCAATCCCACCGTTCCTTTCGGTAGAGGGCCACTCATGGTGGTAGGAATTGGTGCACCCCCATATCTGGTATCAATATTGCTCTGGCGGAGGCACAGAGGTCCAATCCTGCACTCCCTCTTGTTTGTCTGATTGGGGCATCAACGGGAAATGAGTGCAAGGCACTGAATGAATGGCCCCATATATTTGTGGGCCCCGAGGCTGAGGGCCCTGTTTCCCGTTTTTTGGAAACAATGGAGACGATGGATTTCCGTCCTTATCTCTGGTAGATTTGCATTCATTTTCCAATGGTTCCCCTTTCTGCAACGTGGCACATGCCTGGGGAAGGACCTTGAGGGCAATTTCTTTTAATATGTCCTGATTGCCCACATTTGTAACAAGCTCCTGTATGAGAACTGGCCCTCCCAGTCTCTCCTCTCAATCCCTGTGTAATGGTAGCAGCCAAAACTTGTCCTTGTATTACTGTTTCATTAATATCTTTTCATGCTTTTAAGTAGGCTGAAAGTTCTTTATTTCTCCATGGTCTTATGGCTTCTTTACACCATTTGTTAGCCTGTTCATAAGCAAGCTGCTTAACCAGGGGCATGGCTTGGTCTACATCCCCAAACACATGGCTAGCTGTTTGCATTAATCTGTCTACAAAATCTGTATAGGGTTCATTGGCATCTTGAATAACCTTAGATAATTGACCTTGTAGGTCACCAGTGCTTGAGAGTGTTTTCCAAGATTTCATAGCAGCCGCACTAATCTGTTGGTATACTCCAGGATGATAATTAATTTGCTGAGCATGTCCCTCATATGGTCCCATGCCCATTAGCATGTCCAGACTCCACTGAGGGTTTCCTGCAGCTGCATTCCTGCGAGCTGTATCTAAACAAAGTTCCTGATTAGCTACTTTCCATAGTAAATATTGCCCTCCAGAAAGACAAGCCCTTGCTAGATTACCCCAATCTAAAGGAGTGAGGTTATAACTGCCTATGGAGTCCAGAATGGAAAGAGTAAATGCTGGTTGTACTCCATAAGTCATAACTGCTTCTTTCAACTGTTTAACAAGTTTTATATTGAGGGGCTGGTGGTATCTTTGCTGGTTTTGATCCTCCAATACCGGAAAGACAGATCGAGACTCTACTTCATCCCAATGAGTACGGGCAGTTTTCCCAGCATAGCATGAGCAAGCACCTCCACATGGCTCCAGATTATAAGCCGGTGGCGGTGCAGATGGAGTTAAATGGAGCTGAGAAAACCGCTTTTCCAGATCCACCCCAGACATCTCTGGTTCAGTATCACTTTCTGTCTCCAAGTCTGATGACTCATCTCCCCTTTCTGAAGGTTGGCTTAATTCCTCTTTTATCTCTTCAAGAATCTGTGCACCCTTCCTAAATTGTTCCCTCATATCAGAGCGTTTTGAATTCAAGCAGGAGCATACTAAAGGCCTTATAGGCAAAGTCCCTATGGGGATGGAATTCTTTTTATTGTTCTTATGTAACTCCTCTCCCAAATGCTCCCATTGAGGGATATTCAGGAGCCCCTCTTCCAAGAACCAGGGACAGCATTTCTGCACCGCTTTGAGGAACGCTTGGGCAGTGGCCGTTTTTAGAGGTATTCCATTCTTTTTTAACAGCTCCTTAAGAGGCCGTTCCATTCTGACCCGTGATATTTCTGATCCCATTGTTAACCTTAAGCCCTTCCAAGACAGCTATCACAAAAATACACAGAAACCAAATACACAACAATGTCACAAACACACAAAGACTTACAACTTGACACAAATTCATCTACTAAAGGACGTCCAACGCTGTCTTGCAGTCACTTGCTTAGTCCCTCAGCGGAGACTCTTCCGTTAGTCCCTCAGGGAGACTCCTCCGTTAGTCTCGAGGTCCCTACAGGTTCAAACAGGGTCTGCTAGTTAAATTTCAATTTACCATTAATACTTACAATTGGTTTTTGCATTCCCCGTACAGGTCACCATTTGCTGCGTTCGACCAGCGAAGCGGCAATAACGACGTGTACACTCTTGTTGCTTGCGGAGATCTCTCTTTATTCAGGAAGTCAAACAGCTTAAATAGAAAAGTGAACCAATCAATAGGCTGTTGCTATGAGGAAGAAAACTCTCATGCCAGCTCCTATTGGTTGTCCCTAGGTGGTCATATGTTGCAAGCACAAGAACCAGGAACAGCAAGAGGTCAGCTGACTTGGTTTGGCCAGCCGCCAGCCACCATCTTAAAGCTGCCTGCGTGGCGTGGGCCCCGGGTGCTGCCTGCCACACATTTTTACATATGTGAGATTTCTTTTGTGAACTAGAATATGATCTTTTTTGGAGAAGGATCCATATGCTGCAAAGAAGAAGGTATACTCTGCCAATTTGGGTGGAATATTCTGTAGATGTCTGTTAAGTCTGTCTGATTTATGGTGTTGTTTAGACTGGATATTTCTTTATTGTTTTTTTTTTTGTTTGTTTGTTTTTTTGCTTTGATGATCTGTCTATTGGTGATAGAGAAGTGTTAAAGTCTCCCAGTACTACTGTGTTGAGGTCCACGAGTGGTTTTATATCTTGGAGAAACTTTTCCACATAGTTCAGGGCATTGGTGTTGGACAGTATATATTTACTATGCTTATTTCCTCCTGTTGTAATGTTCTCTTTAATAAGGTGTAGTGGCCTTTTTTTTTTAATCTCTTTTGATTAATTTATGCTTGAAATCCACTTTGTTTGATATAAGAATTGCAACTCCAGCATACTTTCTTGGTCTGTATGCCTGGTAGACTTTTTTTTTTAATCCTTTCACCCTTAATCTATGGGTGTCATTGGTTATAAGGTGGGTTTCCTGTAAACATCATATTGTTGGATTTTTGTTTTTTGATCCAATCTGCTAGTCTTTGTCTTTTGATTGGTGTGTTGAGACCATTCACATTCAGTGTTAGAATAGTTATGTAGCTGTGGTTCATATTCATTGTGTTTTATTAGTAAGTTCTATGCTTAGTTTTCTGTTGATAGCATGTACCTTTATTGAATTTTCTCTGTTGGTGGGTTTTGAGGAATATTAGCTTGTTCTTCTATCTGGAGTTTATCTTTGAGGATTCTTTCTGTTCACAAATGCTGCAAGTTTATTCTTATCATGTAAAGTTATTATTTCCCCCTCAAATTTGAAGCTGAGTTTTGCTGGGTATAATATTCTTGGCTACATGTTATGTTCATTCAGGCATTGAAAGGTCTCCTTCCATTATTTTCTTGCTTCCAGATTCCGAACTGAAAATTCAAATGTGAATTTGATTGGTTTGCCTCTGAATGTGATTTGTCATTTCTTCCTTGCTGCTTTCAATATTATTTCCTTGATTTCCCTGTTGTACATTTTGAATATGATATTTCTTGGTGAGTTTCTCGTTTGATTAGGCCTATTGAGTGTCCTATAAGCTTCCTGGATGAGCATATCTGACTCTATTTGTATATGGGCAAAGTTTTCTTTAGCAATTTCCTTGAGAATGTTCCTTATTCCATTCATTTGTGTTTCAATTTATTCCTGTGTACCAATTACTCTTAGATTGTTTCTTCTCATTTTATCCCAGACATTTCCAAAATTCTGTTTGTGTTCTGTGAGTTTCTTTTTCTTTTTTCGTCATCTGTGTTCTAGCTTGCTCAGCCTGTCTTCATTGTCAGAAGTTCTTTCTTCAAGAGTTGAGGTTCTGTTTTCTATAGAAATTAGTATATTATTAAATTTTTCCATGGTTCCTCTCATGTCATTGACTGCAGATTTTGGCTCTGTTACCTCCTCTTTATGTATGTCTATTTCTTTGATAATAGTTTTTTTTTTATCTCTTGAGTTTTCTCACATAGCACCTTCATTGTATCTTGTTTTAGCTCATTGTTCCTTTTAGTAATCAGATCATTGATAATATTTTCAAGGTTTTCATCTCAACCCCTATCCGTGGCATCCTTTTTAGGGGAGTTTTGGGTTTGAGGTGAATCTCTCGTTGTTTGATTCTTTATTTTGAAGAATGTTTGATTCATTCTTGTTAGCTTCTTCCTGATCTCTGAATTGAGGTTTCCTGTGAGGAAGGTAGGCAGTGTTTCAGGTGGTTTTTCCTTGTAAGTCAAAGAGTCAGATCAGGCACCATCTCTTTGGTGATCACCTTCTTTCACATGCTGTTTCTATCTGGGTCCTCATGTTGCTCTACCTTTTGGTTCCAGGCTCAAGGTTGCAAATTTGAACCTACCGAATGCAAGGCATCAGGTAGGCAGTGCTGGTGCAGGCAGAGAACCTCCCCTTGTTGGTCCTTAGTAGGTGCTGCACCAAATTGGGTACTACTAATTATGTCCAGAATGCCTTCCAGCGGGACTCAAACTGGCCCCGATAGACACACTGAGGGTCAGGTAGGCAGGATTGGTATGTTCAGGGAACCTCTCCTGGTTGGTCCTGATCAGGGGCTGCTCCAAATGTCAGCCCTTGTGGTATCCTGAGCACCTGCTGGTGGGACTCAAACAGGCCCAAACCAGACTTTTGGCATCAGGTAGGCAGGGATGCTCCAGGTGAGGAACCTCCCCTGGTTGGTTCTGAGCAGGGGCTGGACTGGACAGGTCTCCCACCAGTCATGTCCTGAGTGCCTTATGGCAGAATCAAACAGGCCCCAACCTGAAAGTGGGGAGTCAGGGAGGCCAAATGGATTCTTTATAACACAATGAATGTTAAACTTTTTTGTGTCTTAGGAAGCAGACTGTGAGTTCCTGATGCATCCTAGCAGTGGACACCTCAGAAACAAGCCAGCCAAGAGCCTCCATACCAGTGTTTCTCACTCCTGTGCCATCTGTCCCTTTCTTTAGAACCGGAGAACTAAGGTAACAAAATACCCAAGTGGTCACTTGGTTAAACATAATCTGAATATGGCATTATGCAATTGAATTCCTTTTGCCTGTAGAGGAAAAATAGCCCCTCCCCCCAAATCCCTAGGCTTTTTGCTTGGGGAGTACATATATCTCAGCAGAGGTGACTATACAGTAAATCCATTCCTTTTTTTGATAAAATCAATGCTATGTTATAAACAAGAAAGGAAAAAATAAGAAAAAACTTTTTTATTCATGAGAACAATGTCATGAGACTGTGTCATGCAGTGCCCTTCATAGGATCCTACTATCTATCACCTAGTTGCTTTTATGCTTTTCATCCTTTATCATCCCTGGTTGAGTTGTATTATGCTGCGTTTCTCATCTTCTATCTTTAAATAAGTAGCCACATTTCCATACCCAGGCTTAACCTTCATTATCTCTCATGAGAGAATGTGAGTCTTTGTATTCAGGATCAGGGTTTGAGTCAAGAGATAGGGCAAGCTCCTATTTTATATTTTGCATCTATCTTTCTCTGTAAGGCCTAGATATAGACTAACTGCAGTGGTTTCTTTTTTTTTCCTTTATGTTCCTTGGTTTCTATCATTAAGCACCAAGTAATTGGCATGGCTAGATTTCTTTTATAATCTGTATGACCAAGAGAAATAATGAAATGATGAATATTCCAAAACATTTTCTAATATGAAGGAAAAAAATTAATGATAGGTTGCTTTCATACTGTAAGTTATGTAGGAGGCAAAGTTGACCATACAGAGAAAAGATTGGGATAGAAATGGGTAATAAAGTTTGGAATTGCTCCTGTGAAAATATGGCAGGGAATCAACTTGATATGAATAAGAAAATTGCAATAAGGTGCAAGAGCTGATGGATAGCATGTCTTATTACTGTGATTTGCAGGGGTGTTTTATTTTTTCCTCTCAAGTCATGACCAAATGTCCTTTGGCAGGAATCCGTGTATGAGAATGCGAAAATTTACATCTTTATTTTCTGTAACCTTGAACTGAATTTACATTTCCTTCAATTGTGAAGACAGGCTACAAACCACATTAGTATCAGTTTTTCTTATGACATTTACCCAATTGAAATATTAGATATTTTTATGTCATATTAGAGTTATAGAATCTCAAAATTTCACAAGTTATAGTTCAGTGACATTGCTTTTTATTTAATATGGTAATACAGAAGCACATGCTTTACTATAGTACAATTTCAAAATATTTTGGATTTTTTTCAAACATTTGTTTTCCTTTATATTCTCTAAAACTTATTTTCTTTTGGAATTTAAAATATTTTTAGAAGTATTCATCAAATTTCCAAAGGGATTTATGGCATATAAGAGGTTAGCAATGTCTGCTTTTTGGTGCTTCAATTTTTGTCAAATATTATGTAAAACTTAAAACTGTGGGAAGTAGGATACAATGAAATGAAATATTTTATTAAGATGGGCAGAAAAAACATAAGCAATTTTCTAGGTTTATCAGCAAAATGAGATGCTATATTTTTGTCATATCAAAAATTTAATATTATGACTTAAGTAGCATTTTTCTTTTAGAAGTGTCCAGGACTTTTTGTTACGGTCAATTAAACCTGTGTCATTAGTCCTCTCTAACCTTCAGTAAGAATGCACACATGATGTACCAATCATGCATCCAACAGGATGATTTAAGGCTCACAAAGCCTTTTTTATGTTGCATGGCTGCCATTTACAAAAGTCCTGTGATTGCTTTCAGGTGGATTTTACAGATGAATGTTTATTGCGTATCTTGTTTTCTTTCCTTTCTTTTTTTTTTTCTAATTGATAACCAGTGTCTAAGCAAGGTGACTGAACAAGGCTGACATCTGAACATTTAAGTAAGGATACAGTAATACCTATTTGTTTTTGTTGTTGCTGTTGTTTTGCATTTGCCATGTCAATACCCATGCCCATCTTTTATCTATAAAGATAATCAACTTTTAATTTTATCAAACCATTCCAGCACTACTATTATTCCTATGATTCAGATAGGGTTGGACCTTTCCTCAGCTTTAAGGTGAACATGTAACTCAATAACAAGAGCATTCTGTTTTATTTTCTACAGTGATTGTCTTATCAGAGACATAGATGAGTTAGGCCACTATGACTCCATTTGAAAGAACCTTCACTGGGGTGACTGGGAAATAGCTGGTTTTGCTGAGAGATTACATGAAGTTTGACTGGTGGCAGCCATCTTTCTATGATGAAAGCAGAGTCTGTCTGAGAAGGGAAGCTTTAGAGGAAAGTGGTTACCAGAGACCATAAAAGCCTAGTCATTCTGGTGATCTAATTAGATAGAGCCTTGGATCCTACTGTGCCAGTGGTCACCATATAGGTTTTCAGTTTTGGGACCTAGATATGTGAATATATGTGTACCAAATCACTTTGAGGTTCATTTGCATGTTACAAAAAGAATCTGGATGAACACCGACACATTTGCTAAACTCTAGATTCTAATTAGTCTTGAAAATTATTATTCACTGTGGAGTATTTATTAGTGATACATGGAATAGTCAAAATAATAACAGAAACAAAAGAAGTACTTCATGCTTTTAAAATATCTTGCTTTAAATGAAGCCATTGCTAAGTATAGAAGGAGGCAAAAAGTTGGTTATCAATAAACTGCATACATGAGTTAAATATTTGAGTGGATTCTTCACCTATCCTCCAGGATACCATAATTTCTAAACTGGTAAGCTTTGATAATTTACACACTTTAAAGTCAGAGACTCTCATGAATTTGTCTTCATGAGTTTGTATTCATACATAAATGATGGACTGTTCTAGGACAACCAGTGCTGCCTGGCCTATTGTACTGAAGAATAAATGAGTAAGAGTCTTGATTACCTTACAAATAAATCTGGTTAACAGTTATATTAATTAAAATGCCTGGTTCTGCGGCTATTCTGAACTATTTATACGTGATTTAATTCATATCATCAGCTAATTTGTATTTAATGCAAACTAATGGGTTTTATGTAAATGGAGCATGTGGCAGTCTATTTAAAAAACAAATTATCTGTAGTTTCATTTCAGTTATTTTAATTAAATTTAGAGAGAGAGAAAGTGTGTGTATGTGTGTGTGCGCGCACATGTGTGTGTGTGGTGGCGGATGATGGGGAAAGGGATGTGTTATATGTGTTATATATGAAGTAATGATTAAATCCAATTTAAGTCTGGAGGATAAAAAGTAACACTCTCAACAGATACATTGGTCCTTTCTTAAAGCTTAGAGAAGTCAAGAGGGTTAGCATAAAGAAAAGCCTATAAGATTTGAGAAAGTATGATTTTTCTAAGATCATGTTTTACATTATAAACCATAAGTACTTACAAGTGCCTGTGTAAATAGAATTCTTTAAAGATTTTGAAAATTTAGTTAGAAATATTATGATGTAAATGGACCATGTGTATTTGTGAGTGTGTGTGTGAGTGTGTGTGTGAGTGTGTGTGTGTGTGTGTGTATGTTTGGAAAAAAAATGAAATCGAAATATTTGTAAAACTTAATCAACTCATATATTTTACTTTCTGTTACTTACTTCAAGCTATAAAACCAATGTTTTACAATAAAAATTTCTATGGTTTAGAGTTCATATTTCTCTAAATAATCTTTGCTATAGTTTTCAATGTTGGTGGATTTATTTTTCCCAAACAGCACTTTTTGCTTTTATTTCTGTAGTTTTGATATTTGTTCTGGAGCTAAGTAAGATTTTGGCACATTCTTCCTAGAATCTTCTATTAGTCCTCGTCTAGCAACACGCTTCAGCATAGGTTAACTCAATGTTGGTGTACTTCTCACTTTTTTCCTATTTTATATCTCCAACTAGTTTATGAATTATTTAAGGACAAGAGCTAACTTATTCATTTTTGCACAATTAGTGTAATATTTTTGTTGGCAATGGATATTTTATGCATATTTTGAATGATATCTCTTTCATAATCACCCATATCACTGAATGATATCTACCCTAATCTTCACTTACTCTGACCAAAATGTGAAGCATAATCCTTCTTCCTCCCCTGCTATAGGTTACCAGATAAAAATTAAACCAAGGAATTTATTCAATCTTGTTTTCTAGGCTGGCTTTCCAATATTATCTTCAAAATTCACAAACTATTACATCCCACATATGGTATTCACGATATGAGAGCATAATGCAACCTGCTGCCCTCCAGGAGTTGGGCAGGCCTCTGAAAGGAAACAGGGAGTGATCCCAGCCTTGAAGGCCTATCCTGGGCAAGCATGGAGAAGACTGGGTTTCTATGGTACAGATCAGGATAAGGAATAAGGATAGCATTAATGCCAAAAAACTCCATACATACAGGCATTAAATTTTGTTACTGAAAAAATATTTAATCATAACCTCAATCAAAACCTTTCTCAATTTTACATTTGCAAAACCATAGGCAGTTTAAAAATACTCCCATATTTTTCTGACTTGAACATTTTAGGGTTATTCAAAGTTGTAAACATTGAAATAGTTTTAGAAATAGTGATGTTGGTATTTATCCACAACTATAGAATATTGTCACAAGCTTGTACAGGAAAAGAAAATCAATTTTTAAACTTCGTGTTTCTTTGTCACCAGGGACAGGAAAAGCAAATCCGAACAATTGTTTGTAGATGTTAATCCTGGTCAGATTGATCAGCTGACAGCCTCTGCAGCTTTGCTGCTCATCCTGGGAGCACGGACTTTCCTGCACAGCAGATTCAATGACTCCTGTTTTAATTCAGCTGCTGCCAATTTGGAGCTGTACACAGCAACTCAACTCCTCCAGGGAAACTTCAACAGATAAAATTAGCCATATTTAAAATGAAATAACATTCGCTTCATCAAAATGATTGGAAATCTGTTTTTTAACAATGAAGTTGTATTCTAACATGTTAAATAATTTTATCCTAATTCACTTTGTACACATCATACATTTTCAGATAGTGTAATAAATATTTTGTTTAGTACTGTGAGGTAACAGTTGCACCAAAATACGGTGGTCATTCTTCAGAAGAGGAGTGTGGGATATTCCTGCGGGGAATAGGAGCTACCTTGTTCTAAGTCAGCTTATCACACATGCAAATTGTAATTTATACCTCAAGGGGTGTAGTTCAAGGAAGAGATGGAAGAAGAGAAAGCCCGCTTCAGAGAGCCCACTGTTGTCTTCTTTCCTAAAACACAGTATGAGTTGGTATTATTTGTGAATTTGCCAAGTCCCTTTCAGGTCCTCCCCTGCTCAACTTAGCTGCATTAACCATCTACATTGATTCAGTTGGCGGCAGGTGATTTATCAGGCCAGCATTTCATCTTCTCTACAAAGGCAAAATGTGCGTTCCTGGGTGCCACAAGAGGGAACAAACAGTCCTCTCATGCTACAAGGAGACCAGGCTGATAAAATTTGCTCCTGTGTTGAACTTGATGTGGAGGTGGAGTGTTTTACCTTTTAAAAGTCTGCCCTGCAACTCTCAGAATAACAGATGACACTCCTTAATATTCACACTTCAACTGCAGATAAATCTAAGGGGTTTTTGTTTGTCTGTTTCTGGCTCCAAAATCTTCACTTCCGATACACACATACTCTTCTCTCAAACTGACAAAAATCTTTCCAGCTGCGGAGTCACTTAGTCCATCCACTCTTTATTCATCTCTCTCTCCATATGCAGTAGAATGGAAAAAAATTGTTATTTAAAACAAAGTCACCTGCATTTGTTTCCAGAATGATTTATAACTTATCTGTTTAGATAGAATCATATAGTCCTCCCCCCTTTGCTAAAATGAAGAAAAAGAAGAAGAAGAAGAAGAAGAAGAAGAAGAAGAAGAAGAAGAAGAAGAAGGAGGAGGAGGAGGAGGAGGAGGAGGAGGAGGAGGAGGAGGGGGAGTTTTCAAAGGCACCTGGGCAAGTTTAGGAGGAGAGCAGCAAGCCTGTTCACAGGGGACTGACCTGGCAGCAGCACAGTGCCCCAAGTTAAGAAGGACCCCATGCTTACTTTAATCATCTGCTGCCTGCAGGAAATCCTTAATCATTTTTGAACAAGATATCTACACCTTCATGTTGCACTAGACTGCTGAAATTACATACCAAGCCCTTGACAGCAGCACATCATTCTCTTGAATTTAGCCATAATCTTGAGCTAAATATCGTAAAGTATTGCCAAAGTCCTCTAGTCTATTTTGCGGTATAGAACTATGTGCCAAAGATTGTCCAAAGTCACGTCATCTCACATTTCATAGTCCTTGTGTTTTCAGACACTGGATGTTATATCACAATGTTTAAGGTACAGAATTAACATTTATCTAACTTGACTGAGATTCCTGTGTTCTTATCAGTATGTCCTGCAGTTTTTCTAGGAAACTCATTTTCATTATAAAGGTTTCTGGGGCATAGGCTAATTTAACATGGAGCGCATAAAACTCATTTGTATTTTATGTTATTGATTTTTAAAAAGCTAAATGTTTTCTTGAAGTTAATATGAAGCACATTTGGGTAGCTGAGGCTGAAGTAACCTTTTGGAATATTGTTGTTCATATGCATCTGTATGATTTTTAGACTAAGAAGATTGGATTTTAAAAATAGGTTTCAACTTTCAAAGTGTTGGTGGGACTGTAAACTTGTACAGCTACTCTGAAAAGCAGTGTGGGGGTTCCTCAAAAAACTAGGACTGGAACCACCTTATGACCCAGCTATCCCACTCCTGGGTATTTTCCCAACAGAGCTAAAATCAAACATATTACAGAGATACAGCTTCATCAGTTTACAGCAGCTCAATTTACTATAGCTAAACTATGGAACCAACCCAGATGTCCCTCATTGGATGAGTGGATTCAAAAAACTGTGGTACATATATACAATGGAATTCTACTCTGATATGAGAGAGAATGATTTCATGGCATTTGCAGTGAAATGAATGGAGATGGAAAAAATTGTGTGAAGTGAAATAACCCCAACTCAGAGACTGAAGGCCAAATGTTTCCTCTCATTTGTGAGAAGCTAGAATACATTCAGAAACAGACTGAAAGTAGGCTAAGTTAATAATATCCTCAACATGGGTGAATTTTTACATGAACAGGGGAATCTTGCCTATGATGCTGAGGGATGAAGGGAGGGGGGCAAAGGGGAGGGTGGAATTAGGAGATATATAAAGGCAGCTGGAGGGAGTGAGTAGGGGGTTTATCAACCCAGTGGGGAACCTTCGACTTCCATGAGAAGCTCAACTAACACGGGTGTAAAGTAGGGGAAACATGGATTCAGGGGGAAACCAAAGGGGGGAAATCATGAACTGGCATCAGCCTTGGCTTGCTCTGTCATTATGCATGTGGTCATGATTATATGGCAACAATTCCCTCCTATATGTAAGACTATGTTTAACAAATAAAAAAAACAAACAAAAAATTAATGTAGTGTTCAAATACCATATATTCCTTTACCAATAGACAATAACATTACCAAATCCTGGTTAATAAGAGCTGAGGGGCAAGGACTATTGGGAACCATGAGAAAAAGTTTTCCTTAATGATAAGCATTCACATTAACAGCCCTTGGATTATGACTGTATGAACACAAGATGCCTAGAGCTATAGCATCCACCTTCTGCAATAAAGGAAAGTTATGAAAATGGAAATGAGGACAGAGGGAAAGTTTAGAGGATACTGATGAAGTCATTTTGCTGCTGAATTAGCCAATGCTAAAGCCACTTTCCTTTGGAATTCTTGTTAATTTAAGCCAGTGGTTCTCAAAGTGTGGTCCATGTAATGGCAACATTTCCATTACTTAGAAATTTGTTAGAGTACAGAATTTTGGTGCCTCTTGTGAAATTGCTGAATAAGAAATTCTGGGATTTAAACCAAACATTCTTTATTCTAACAAGCCCTCTTGGTAATTCTGATGCATGCTACAATTTAAGAGCTACTGCTTTTGGCCACATTTAGTTAGCTCTTCCATTTATTGTAACTCAATCACAATTTGATTTTAAGGAATCGACACACTCTTAAATTATGCTTTAAAGACTGTATCCTCATTTAATGTTATACATTGACAACACAGATTCCTTCAGTTATTAGGAAAAATTCCTCTATTTAACCAATAAAAATGTTTAATTAAAATTTTATTGTTTTTTTCTGAATCCCAACCTATAAGAATCTTCATCAAATACAAATTTGATTTGATATATTATTATTCATCCCTTTTTAAACATTATTAGTTACATTTTTCACTGCTATCTGAAGAATTATACCAGAGGGGAAAAGTTGGTATACATATAAATAGATATATTCAAGGTTATAAAATTTATTGTAAGCAATCTCTTTGTAAATAAGTAAAACCTCCATAAGATATGCATACAACATTTCTGAATTAAACCTTAACAGTTGTCTATCACTTTCCAGTATCTTCCTGAGTCTCTTTGGGTACTTTCTGTCAGCTTCCATTACTTCAACCATAGCTTGATGTCTTCTGTACAGACATTCAATTGGTTCTTGTGTGCATATAGGAATCTTCAAAGTAGGGTATATGCCCTCTACATGTTTCAAAGATGGTAACTGAGGGCTGGGAGAAAGATTAAAATATCTCATTATTCTTTTTTTATCCAAAAATAGGAAATGAATGTTCACAATACTGATTAACTCTAGAGTTCACTGGCAGGCAGATAGGTTGTATGTAACACATGAGATGAGAGCTATCTTGAAGAAAGATTAAAAGTGACATACTGGATAAAGGAGAGAGTAGTGTCTTCTTTCTTTTTTATTGTTGTGTATCCAGTTTCTTTATGGCAGACTAAGTGAAATTATCTATTAGATCAAGTTTTAACCACATGAACTTTCACAAATTACAGAAGGGAATTGAAAATGCTTCTAGAAAGAAAGAAATTGCAGGTCGAACAGGGAATGGGGTACCTGTAATCCCTATGACCCAGGAGTTTGAGCAGGAGAATTACAAGTTTGAAATCAGCCTTAGCAACTTGGCAAGGCCCTAAGCAACTTAGTGGGACCCTGTCTCAAAACAAACAAACAAAAACAAACAAACAAAAAAAAAGATTTGTGGCTCAGTGGTTAAGCATCCCTGAGTTCAGTTCCTGGTACCCCCCACCAAAATAAAAGAAACTACAGATTGAAAGAATCATAAATAATGCAAATTCAGATGAAAAAATTGGTGTTGCTGATTTTAATTTTGTTCATAGGAATTTTATCAACCTTGATACAAGATGTAAACAAGCATTTCCAATAAGATATCATGAGAAATTGCCAAATATTTAAAAAATGGATCAAGAAGATTATTTGGAAGATGGATAGTTTTGTGTCATTAGGAAACTGGAAGATGGTTGACTCTAAATGATAACCCTCACCCTATGTAGATATTTTTATACAGCTATTATTTAATGATTTTTATAGCTATAACTGTTATGTATCATTATATACACCACACACTACTTTTTACAAATGACTTCTAAAATTATATTTTGCAACTGATTGTACTCCAATTCAATCAATTACTTAATTTATAAAAACTGATTGAGGGTACTTGACTAAAAGCAGTTTGTAGGCTCTTGACTCAGAGGATGAGGTAGTAATTTCTTTCTATTCCAGCTGGTGTTCTGGTGTTGGAACCAGAACCTTGCCTCAGCATGAGAGAGACAGAGAGGGGGAGAGAGAATCAATTTTTCGTTTAGGTTTTCATGTGTCCTTTGGTTGTGTACGTGGGACTGGACCGCTGAGCCACTGCCCCCCCCAACCCTCCTCACCTTGACCTTCAGCTGCAATATTCCTTTGCTCCTCCATGTGTGTGTTACACTGAGGGGCTGCAGAGCTCTTCAGCGTGCCTAGTTCTACACACTTTATCAAATTCATCTCAGACAAGAGTCGTTTCACCTTCTCTGAACCCTCTCTATGAGAGTTGATACTTTATAACCTTTTAAGTTCTTTAAGGGCAAAATTCATTATCCAATTTATTTCACATCCTCCATAATGTGTATGATATACATTACAAGAAAATGTGTCAGAAGGAAGGAAGAAAGGAAGAAAGAAATATCTACTGAGTGAGCGAAAAAAAAAATAGTTCTTCACCTTTCCTGTCAGAATATTCAAGCTGATGGGGAGGCACCACACTTTCCAAATTAATTCCTTTAATCATCTCATTTTGAAAGTGTACTTCTTTGGACACTATATTTCATGATTAGAGCAAGTGAAACTATCACGGACTGCTGTCTTTCTGTCATGTAGTGACATGTGAAATATTACTGTATTCATAAAGTCATCCCTAGATTACAGAAACTACTGAACTACAACAAACAGGGAAGGCTGGGAGGAAAGGGTGTGGGGGAGCAGGGGACTTTCATTTCTTCAAACCTAGGCGATAGTTCCCAGTCCATTGCTTACTTGGTGAGCACATGCAACTGTTCTCCAAACTCTTTCTTTTCTAGTTTCTAATCTTTAAAATAGTTATGTGAATCAAAACAAATGATGCATGTAAGGAACTTAGCATAGTAACTGGACATAATGAACAACCTGTGTGTTGCTTGTTATTATTAACCATCCTTTCCATTTCATGACTCCTCAAGACCTAATTACAATAACATCTATACATTTATATTCATTTATGTAATTTGAGTTCTCCATTCTAAGACTAAATAATTAGCATTGGTACAATTACCTTAAATTTTATCCCCCGCTCAATAATTTTATGCTTTTATTGTTTTCTCACACTTCCTAATGAATTACTTCTCATAATCAAAGTTATTGATTCAATGTGTTTAAATTTCCTATAACAGTCTCCAAACTTAGCATGTAACATTCTGAGAAGTAGGAAAGAAATATATGTACTTAGAGAAAATAAGAGGCATAGTGAAAGGGGAAGAGTTAAAACCAGGGAACAGTGTCAAGTAAATAATTCAAAAAATTCCACAGATCTGAAAGGTACTAGCCCTGAGATCAAGTTTCTACTCAGTGTCCAGTAAAATGAAAATAAAAACCAAAACTCACACCAGGGCACAGCTGTGTACTGTCACCAAACAAGAACTGAAGAGACAGTTCTAAAATATATGAAAGATTGAATGAGAAGAGGAAAGAGGTCTGTTACAAATAACAGAAAACTATGTCCCCCAGATGCTAATTTGAGACATTGAAAATATGCCATTAAAATTCTAAGAAAATGTGGTTTTTAATACTATAGTCAAGGATTTGCAAGAGGAGAATATGTATAATTTCAAATATATAAGGGTACAAAAATTGAGCTTTATGTAGTCTGCCTGAGGAAGGTTCTAAGTAGCTACTGAGAAATATAAATGATCCATGAACACATACTAAAAAATGCATACTATTGAAGGTAAACAATATTTAATACAGGAGAATGAACAATCAAAATTCCAGTGTGACAGTTTAAAGAAGTCATCCTTCGTATTAGAACAGGTGGTTAGAGTTTTGTGTGGAGGAACTTCCAGAAATTTTCTGAAGTATTTGGGTGTTTTAGACAACTATTACTAGGTTTTTGACAGCTTTGATGGTGCATTTGGTCAAATACCAATAATACATACATAGAATACAATATGTAAAAAAGCATAGATGAACTCTAAGGAAAAATGTATTATTAAGAAGTAAATGCAGAATATGGATATAATGAACTTATAGAGTCAGGCCCAATATTAGGGTAGCAATGGAAATAATCACATCATTTGCTTCCAATGACACCCATTGCAGAAATTTTGTATAATATTGGGCTTTGTTCCAACTACAATACATTTAATTTAAGTAAGTGACAAAATATTTTATGGTAGAAACTAAATCATCTCTTACTATTTTGGAAAATTTAATGATGATGTGATTTGGGAATGATTCTAAAATACAAGTATGCAAAACAGAAAAGAGTTGAATATGGTATTACCACACAACATAACAACTCTGCTTCTTGGCAAATGCACAAAAGAATTAAAAACAGGTACTCAAATAAATATGCTTACATGTATGTTTATTGCAACAATATTAACAAGTCAAAAAGTCAAAATATCCATAATTGAATGAAAGACTAAACAAATGCTCATGTACATGTTTAATGGATTATTATAGTAATAAAGTAGTGAAGCATGTTACAATATGGATAGACCTTGAAAGCATTGTACTAAATAATAAACCAGATATGAAATGTAGGAAAAAAGTAGTAAATAGAAACTTCTTAGCACAGCAGTAAATAAGCAAGTATTACAAAGTCATAACTATGTAAAAATTGATTGATCATTAACCAAAAATTGAAATACAACAATGTTGCAATACGATAGGAATGGAATTTGCAAGTGGTGATGGTGAAATAAGAGAATTTAAACTTCAACTACTAATGAGAAGCCAAAAGATTCTGCCAAAAAAAATGATGGAGATGAATGAATTTTAGAAACAACGAAATGAGTTGAAATACGTTAGTAGTGAGGTTTCTGAAATTGATTACTTCTTCTCTCATTCTCACTTTCACCTATATGCTCAGCTGTGAGCTACACACCTTCCTGAAACAATTTTATATACATTACTTTCTTATGCACAAGGTTTCTGTGTATGATATCTCTGGTTTTGTTGAAGTCTTGTGTTGTCCTGTTTCAAGACTTGTTCAAGTCATCACTGACCTGGGCAGCAGTGCTGGAGACTGGGACTAAAGCCCTAAAGGCAGCAGATCATAGGACAAGCTTTGCTCAGGATATTTTTGGGCCCAAGGGGCTGTACAGCATTGAGCTGTGTGAGAGTACCAGTTATATTAGATTCCTAGAGAACTGATAGTTGAGAGAACAGGTTTAGCCTACCCTGTCCAAATCACTGTGAGAGTGAAGAGAGACTGGAGAATAAGCTTTAGTGTACAGGTCCATGAAGGGCACCTTGTTTTTACTTACTTACAGACCTATAGTAAATCCATCATGTAGGGTATTCCATTGATGAACTGTAAGCCTAATTGAGCTGAAGTGAAAAATTAGCCACCTATATGAAGAGCTTAGCAAGAGAGAATAATGCACATTTACATAAAAACCCAATGAAATAGAATGCTTGTGGAGATAACTGGATACCTGAATTAACATATTTATTTGAGACAACTGGAATGCAGCATAGACAATACTTCCTGGAACTTATAGGCATTATTTATAATTTTTTAAAATTAGTATAAGTGAATTCAGTTTATGATCATTGCTGACACAAATTAACATCATTGATGAGAAAGTACCAGAAAAAATTATAATAGGAACAAAGTGACATTGCACTTCTGTTATAGATCATTAGTTCGATCTGGGTCTGGGTCTTGCCGCACTGCAAGGGAGTGGGAAGTATAGACTCACCATATGTCCAGAGGGAGAAAGTCCCACCAGTGAACAATGAAAGTTACCACCAAACTCTGAGGTCAGAAGAAAGATTCTGACTAAAAAAACCAAATGAATAGAAACCTCAAAAAGGAAATACAGTGAACAGTGGACAGACTGAAAGATGGAGAAATATAGTAGTAGATCACACTCATGAGGAGTAATAAAGAAGGGGTGATAAAATCTACTTCAAAGGTCTTATTCTACAGGAGGAAGGAGCAGAACAAAAGTGGATGGAGATTAGACGTTATGGTAAAAAAAATAACCTACTGTTTTAATCTTAGTGAGGGAATAATTGGTGTCTTATTTACAAATAAGAATAGAATTGTATATATGCATTGAGAAAGTTAATAGGAGGGAGGGCTGATAACTACAGAAAGGAAAAATTCAAGACCTTCTATCCAATTAAGACAAAGATATAATACACATCAATGAAATAATTAACAGGAAATAAATCAAGGAGTAAAGAAGAAAATTTAAAATAATAAGTTGAAAGGAATAAAACAGGAGGAGTGATTAATTATAATAAATGTGAATAGATTAAAATCATACAATAAAATGGACACAAATTTAAATGACTATAAAGCTTAAATTTGTGCTGTTTCCAAAAATATACTTAAAACACTCCTCCTACTACTACTACTAGTATTACTACAAAAATGGTAAAGAAAGTGATGCACAAAAGAATATGAATCAGTTGAAACAAAGAGAAAATAAAAATGGTAAAATTATTGTCCAACAAAGTGGGATTTCCAATTAAAAATATTAAAGAAGATCAAGAGGTGGCAATATACACATTAAAAGTACAAATGATTAAGGAGATACTACAGATCTAAATATATACAAAACAAATAGTAGAACAGCTAAAAACAAATAAGAAATAGTGTAAGGATTAGAAATATATAGAATTTAAAAAGTGCAAATGCATTTGAAGATTTTATTACCTTTCATTTAGCAGAAATACTAAGTAAGATTTGAAAGTGGTAGCCTTTTCTAAGAACTTTAATTTGTGAGCAGAGAGCATGGAACTCCAGTTATATACATATAAGACTTTTTTTTCATGTTTGGTAAACCTAAACATTAATTTGCCTTTAATTTTAATCTATGCTTATGAAATAATAATTTCTAAGAATGAAGGGAGAAACATAGCTGTACCTTTGATTATGATGATGTTGTATACTTTCCAGAGAATGAGTATAAAAATCCATACCATTCCATTTCCTTTTGAATTAAATAACTTTCTCAATCTCTTCCTCATTCATGCTAATTGCAAATAAATTATATGAGGATTTTAAAAGAAAAAATTTAAAATTATGACTCATAAAAATTTTATTTCAAATGAGAGATAAAAATAAAACTCATTAAACTTAAGACAAAATATTAAGCAATTGTCTTTTCAGAAAATCTCATTTACAGAGTAAAATTTTTCTTGATAAGCAACACAAAATTTATTTAAAAATTTATGTGTTATATTCAAATTTTCATTTTTGTGGCCAGGTTCTTAAGATCACGTAATGAGTTAATGCCATTCTGAACCTGTTTATCCTTATTGCATGCTATTTTGTAATGTTTCTGCATAAGCAACTAACATTTCACAGAAGTAAACCATGTTGCTACAAAATAGATGAATTGAAAGAACATGTACAAGATTTTTTGATCTGCTTGCCAGGACCATTTTAATTATAATCTTGAACTACATTCTTTTAATGGGATATATGGATAAACTCATGAGACTCTTAATTTGATCTTTATTTCCCTTTATGACTTTTCTTTTTCAAAAATTCTTCTGGTTTGCATAATCATTTTTAAAAATGCAATTTTTTCAAGCTTGAACTGATTTAATGAGGATTTGAATTGGAATTATGCTAAATTGGAGGAAATTACCATATTCATAACACTCATAATTCCCATCTAGCACATTTTATATTTCCTTATATAGTCAATTCTTGTTTTTTTATTGCTTACCATAAGTTAAAACTATCTATATGTTATTCACATACCTATTTTTATTTTCTACTTTTAAGTTTCTTCTTCATTATACTCCACAAATTGTTATTGATAGTTTATTTGATATATTTTAGAGTTCTCATGTTAGTTTTTCTGTGCAACAACTAAATAATCTTGCTCTTTAAGTCTAACTGTACTTTACTATATTTTCTTAAGTTTTCTATGTAGACTACTGATCTTAAACATAATGATAATTTTAATGTTGGAAAATTAGTATATTTTAATTCTGTTTCTTGTCTTATTGCATTGGATAAAAAGAGGTTAACCATCCTTATTCTGATATTTTTAAAAACATGTTTTTGGACATAATGAAGCTTGTCCATTAGTGTGTAATTGTTAATTTAAAGTGGATCCTCAATAGCATTTGTAAGGCAGGGCTTTTTACCTTTTATTTTAAGTCAAAATCAAAGTTTTTTAGGCAGGCCTTGAACTTGTGATTCTTCTGCATCTCTCTCCTGAGTATGAGGATTATTGGAATATACCACAGTGTCCAGATAGAGTTTTATTTTCTCAAAGTTCATTTACATTTATTTAATTAACTTTTAGACTTACTACATTTTGATATAAAAATTTGGACTCATGGCTTGTATTTTTTTATTTCATGGTTTTTTCCTTTGTAATTAAAAAGGTAGAAATCTTAAAATGTTTTCATAAAGCTGTAAATTATATATTCTGCTTATAAGATTACATGTATATACATTTTACTAATTAAATCTTATCATCTATATGATTTTATTTGCCTTTTTGCCTATTTTCTCTATATATTGTTCTCTTTATTTGGCTGGTTATATTAAAAGAAATTGCAAGTATTGTTTTCTCAATTTTTTCTTTTTTAAAATGAAACATTTTTAAGGTAATGTTTCTTCAAACCACTTATATAGTGTTTATATAAGAGTTTATATTAGAGTTATAGAGTTTAAAGAGAATATAGTGCATTCTTATGTCTACAGGAAATGTGATAGAAAGCAAAGCTCAGAAAATTGCTGGAATATTTTGGAAAGTCATAAGCTGTAGTTAATACCATCAATATTGAAAAATGAATGAGATAAATTCAATTGGTTCAAATGTGCACAAAACACAATATTTTGAAATAATTATAAAAATAAAACTATTCAAAATGGAAAGTTGCATAATCAATAGCATTTACTCTGTTCTAAAATGATTATTGAGTGCAAATAGTAAAAATGGTATGTATATTATAGAACTCATTAACATCAAAAGTTCCAATTAAAGTGTAAAAGTCAAATACTTGAAGCATTTCTAGATATATTTCTATAATTTAGCCACATTTCTAAATTTGTTTCATATTTGCCAAAGGATTTATTTTTTCTAATAAGGATTGCAGAATTGATATCAATATTCAAAACTTTCAGAGGACATTTGAAAAGAGAACAGTATTTTAAGAAGAAAAAATATTGTTGAAAACAAAGATATGTCTTTGCTCCAGACTCCGATAGTAGTGTTGTGACAATTTAAGTTCCACCTTCAAGTTAAGAGATCTTTTTCTTGATTGTTTTTCCGCATTTTACTAGTAATTTCTTCTTGGTCTCAATTAGCAGCACAACATGTTTTGTAGGAGATTGATTCAGTTGTACCACAACGTAAAAGCCTAATTATTTGGTTACAATTTGATGCTGACCAAATGTTCTTTTGGAAAGTGATTCACACATCTGCCAACTAAATTCTATCCATACATCAAATTAGATGTTAGGACCATTTCTTACCATCTGTATTCTGTAAATTCTTGAATGATAATTTTCTTTGATTACACAAAATATATTTTAAAAATGGGGAATCTGTTTGGCTTAAACTGTGATGGATTTGTAGCATGTTATCATGCTAATCATGAAGAGCTTAGACATGAAGTATGTTTCTCAGTTCCTCTTGGGCAGACAAAAAATTACATATTCTAACACCTTTCGATTGGAGGTGAGCATGTAATTAAGTGATATGTGCCATTGCCAGGATAACGAAGTTAAAAGCCCGTTAGTGATAATCTAGTTTTCTACTTTTCTTTCATATGGTCATTGTGGATATTGTATGCTAAGATGTCAGATTCACACAGTTTATGTGTCCTAGACGCCTAAGTCACTATATGGAGAAAACATGTCCAGAAAAGTGGCCTGGACTCACATGGACTTAATATGGATGAAGAATATGCTTCTACTGTATTAAACAATGGAGATTTTTGGGTTATTCATTATTGAATATAGCTTCTGACAAACAGGTCTAGAAATCTTCCAATTTGGGTCTTTTATTTACTAGGGTAAGTTTATGAATTTATGCTCATACTTAAAATTACTAAGGAACCATTTTGATTGAATTTAAAATTACTTCTTAATATACATATGATAATTTAATAATTTTCTCCTATTGCACATTATTGTAATTATTTAAAATATGTATTTTACCTAATGTCCCTATTTATTTCACTATTACCAAATATGTAAGTGCATGGTGGCAATTATATTTGATCCAGAAATGTTGAACTCATCCATTTTATTTGTAATACTTGTCTTAGGACATGATTGATTATGTGAAATGTGCTCCACCCGCTGAATTTTGTTGTTATATTTTGTACTTGTCACATAGAATGGTTAACATGAAATATTTATGTCTCCCAAAGAGCCTTAAATATGCTCCTCAGCATTTGAAGTAGACAATAGTGGTAGTAAATATTTATTAATTGTAAAGCATGACACCAAAATTTATGAGATGGACTACACGCATATGGAATTTCCACACTGAATGCCAATGTACACATTGATGTGTAATGGATAATAAGGCTGACATCTCTGAAAATTACTCTGAGCTCTTTTGAGGAAAGAATCTATAAACATATTCTTTAGCACTTTTCCTTCTCTTTCTTTGTTTTATTTTCTGATGCTTCTTTTTCCCAAAATTTGGGTGTCCAGAGAAGTAAAAACCTTTTGTCCTTTTATACTCTTTGCTCGCATCTATGGAATTATTAACTGATGCAGTTAGCAGCTCTAAGTACCGAAAGAGAGCACTCAGAACACAGTATTTTTGCTTTCCTAGAACTTACATGCTGCTGGGCTGGAGCAGTGGCTTAATCTGGCTTGCACAAGGACACGAGTTTGAACCCT
Organism: Aplodontia rufa; assembly: GCA_004027875.1. Taxonomy (NCBI): domain Eukaryota; kingdom Metazoa; phylum Chordata; class Mammalia; order Rodentia; family Aplodontiidae; genus Aplodontia; species Aplodontia rufa. The sequence goes on from PVKS010001198.1 coordinate 144,836, forward strand.
AGTACCATGTACACAAGGAAGTGTCAGGACAATGAAAGCCACATGAAAAATTAAATAAAATTGATCCCCCCCACCTCTCACTGTCCCTCTCTCTCTTAAAGAAAGGAATTTATATCCTGCTTAAGTAGATAATCAACAGGATTAATCTGAGTGATGGTTTCATAGAGTAATTGTTATGAAGTAGATGTGACATGGGTAATGTTCAAAGAGGATCTCTTAAAGGAAGTAATATTTAATATGATACCAGAGTTATGAGATCTGGTACCTACAAAGATAAATACATCTTTATTTTGGTGTCCATGGAGGCATTAAATAAAACAGTATGATGGCTATCAGTTGCTACTTCTGGTTTAAATCCTCTATGCTGAGGCAGTGGGTTACTGACTACATGTTTTTTTTAGGGATTACATGATGATTATTAATAATTTCTAATTCTAGATTCAGGAGTCCTCATATCTACGGAAGAAACCCACAATTTTTTGTGTAGAACTTTTCCATCTTATAGTAAGTGTATAAAGAAAAAAGTGTCATTTATATCTCTCAGCTTTGCAAAGGTTGAATTTCTTATTCACTATTTTTCTTTATCACCTAGAGTATTGTGATGCCTTCAAATGATCACTCATACACACTGACTTCATCTCAATTCATTCCTTACATTGCAACTAAATTAAAGCCTTTTAAAATATCAATCTTACTACCTCTAACTCCCATAGTCACATATCTGAGCTTCTGAGATTCCCTATGGGCTTCTCTCAGCTCTTAGAATGAAGCCATCAGTTTACTCTACTGATCTTCCTTTTCTTCACTCGTAGTTTTTTTTTTTAATTTAGTGACTTATTGACATACATGTTGATGAGACTCACTATATATTCATATATGAACATGAGAAAGATCAGTAGCAGGAAGAGAATGGGGACTGAATTAGATTAAGTTGTACTGCATGCTTCTATAAAAATGTCAGTGTTCATCCTATTGTCAAGTTTGTCTAAAAAGACCACAGGTTTGAAGAGGGGGAGGGTGAATACTTGGAACTGGGTTAAAACAAAGTACACTCCAAGCTTTTATGATTATGTCATTGTACATTTTATTGTCATGTATATTAAAAATGGGGTGAGAAGAAGTTAGGGGGAGGAAAAAATTGGTGACTGAATTTGAACAAGTTAAACTTCATGCTTTTATAATGATGTCTCTGTATAATCTTTTGTCATGTACACCTAAAAAAGAACCAATTAAAATAAATGAAGCCATCAGATATTAAGAGTTCCTAGAAGTCCTGTATATTCCTTCTCATCCCTACCCTCCTTGGGTGTGAAAACACAGGGATTGGTTAAGGTCTTGTGTGTGACATGATCCATCCCACCATAAGTCTTTGCATATTCTACTCCATCTGGAGTATCCTAATGTCCTCATATGCTAATTTTTTATAGTTGATAAATTCCAAAGTATTTAAAATATAAGAATATATGTATGAAATTTAATAGTATATATTATAATATATAGTTTGTCAAAATAAAAATTTTGTCAAATTAATTCCAGAATTTTAAACAAAATATTGAATGTATTACAGAAACATTGCAAGTCCTTTAGCTTGTATTTCATTATCTTCCCTCCTAACCCAAAATCAGCCTTTGAATCTGTTACATTCCCACTATGATTTTATACTATATAATTATAATCACTATCTGAATTTGGAAATGAGGGCTTTGATACAAGTTTTGGAGCAAGGAATAGTGTATTACCTGAATACACTTGGTTCCCAAATTTCAAACAGTAAATAGACAGAAATAAAAATTTATATTAAAAGGTATCTGAGTATTTCCTAAGGATAAACAGCAATAGTTTGGATAGTTAGGGATTTCTGAATATGTGCCTGTGTGTGTGCTAATTCGTGTGTGTTTGTGTGTGTGTGTGAGTGTGATTCTTTTGCAGTTTTTGAAATTCATATAAATTAACTCATGGTTTATGATTTGTGCTACTTTAAGAATATTGTACTTTTTGTAGACTTATCATATTGATCTGGAATATTTGCTTTGTTTGTTATATATGAAGGTATGATTATGCCATAATTCAATTATGCATTTACTCATTATTTGTTTTCCTTTACAATAAGTAAGATTTTAGTGTGTTTTATGTATGTCCACATATGTAAGAGGTCTTTTTTTAACCAATGAAGATTATTCTATGTAGAGGATTTGAGCATTATCATTCAATGAACATTATGAACATTTGCTTTCTAATATAGCTCTTTTCAAAGAGAGAGAGAGAGTGAGACAGAGCAAGTTAAGTTTTTAAAAATTTTTCATCTGTTTTATTGCTTGCTTTTCTTCCACTTTGTTGTGTATGTGGTTGTGGGGATAGAATCCAGGTCCTCCTGCATGCCTGGCAAGTGCTCTATCACCGAGCCACTTCTCCAGGCCCTCTAATATAGTGTTAACAATTCACCATCCACCCATATTGGCAGCCCATGTTTCTCTACTTGCTCCACCAAAACATGGTCATGTCAACATAGGATTTATGTTTATATTTGCATTTCTGATCATGAACTAATGAGTTTGAGTATTTTTCATTGTTTAATTTTTTTGTGAAGAGCCTGTTGAACTATTTTACACAAAGTACATGAGACCATTTGTCTTCATCCTAACAATTTATTGTACTGTTTTACATCTAGATATTAAAAAAAGGATCTTCACTCAGTATGTTACTTTAAGATCCATCTGACTTCCTCCATGTTTCCTAGCACTGGATATTATTTCAGATACTTGCTACAGATGTTTGGTGCTTTTGTTGCTTTGATTACTTTATTAAAGCCTGCCTTTTCCACTAGACTCTATGCTCTAGAATCATGTCTGTTTTTACATATATTTGCATCTCCTAGGGAAAACCTTAGGGTCAGTGCTCACACATAGCAGATATATAAATAGTATTTTTCTAGTAAGAGACTGTATGCATGCTTGAATGAATGTGTTAGTTGTATCATTCTTCGAAGCAAGTCATTAATCATGCTTAGATCCTCAGAGTATAAGACAGATTAAAGGAAGACTCTCTTCAGACATAATCGTTCACTTCATACTGGAGACAAATTAATTAAGGCTAGCAGTCTTTAAAAGACTGAAAATGATCACCATTTGAGACTTAAAATTATGTTTTCGCTAGCTCCTCTCTGCTGATCATAACAACCCTCTTCAAATAATACATGAAATAAAGAATTGCCTAGGAAAGGAGAGAAGTGAATGTTGTCCTTCATTTTAAGTGTCCTTTCATGGCAAAATGCTGTGCAGCATTTATGCAAATCTGCATGAATAACAAATACAATTGTTCTGATGAAAACTAGTAAAAGAGAGGCTCAATGAATTAATTGTAAACAAAGTACAGCTCTTTCCAGTGCAATAATTCTTCTCTGGGTTGCAATTTTATGAACTATAAAGAAAAGAGTTTAAAATTAATTAAATAATTGTATAAAGCTAAAGTTTTAGCAACCTTTCTTTTTTCAAGTCAAATCACATAGAAAGAAAAGCATCTTTAACAACTATCAATATGATTGTTTGCATTTCCAACTATATATTTTCCAAGCAGGAAGACATTTTAAGCTTAGAAATTGTCTGTTTTTCCAATTAAATTTTCTTTTCATGTCATATACTGCAAGTGTTTAGCAAATATTGTATTGATGAATAAAGTTGTATTTCCTGAGTTGTATATATTTTTCTTTTTATTTAAGTTCTTTTGCAACTTCTAGGAACTTTGGAAAGGACAAGGAAAATAGCTAAGGAAGAGCTAACTAACTTTCCACATGGACCTCCCAGATTCATTCTCAGTGTGAATGGTTGATGCCACTTTAAGGAAAGATTTTATGAGAAATTTGTAATCACTACTTCAGCTAGGACAACATAGATTTTTACATCCAATGTACAATGAAAAAGCAAGGCCATTGTAGAAAATTTATGAAGATACTTAAGAGGCTGACAACAGAGCACTAAATAAAGTGTAGGGTCATTTGGAGCTTTGCAGGTTGCTCATTCATGAAGTTAGAACTTCCGCATTTGCTCTGGCAGTTTAGGTACTTGTCTATGGGGTTAGCAGGACTCTCTCTTTCATCTGTGAGTGCTAATGAAGTACAGGTGAAATATGTGTTAGGTTTAGGAAAGGGTTCCAAATGATTCCTAAAACATGGGCTTCAACTTGAGCCACAGACAGCACAGAGTGATTCTTGAGAGCATGAGACATTTCTGAATAGAGGCAATGCTAACTGGCTGTCATTAGCTTTCTGTGTAGAAAATGAAACATAGTTGTAAACTTAATTATAAATTTATTTCAATTATAATAATTGTAACATTTCCATTTCCTCTTCAAAATTTTAGTGTGGAACCATTTAAAATTGTAACATCCTCAATATCAATGAAGACTTTAATCTGAAAACACACAGGGCAGGTCCTGTAGCAGTTGATCTGTTCTTCTATTCATGGGTGTCATATTGCTTCTATCTGACTTTCTTTTCATTAGGGCAGTATTACCATATCACCTACCATTTCAATATGAATTGCTATTGTTTTCTTCAACTCTTTTACATATATAGAAATTTTGTTTCCTGATCCTCTCTCAAAAAAGACTGAAAGGTATTTGAGAACTGGCTTTCCCACCTATTAAAGTATTTTAAACTCTGAGACAAAGCAGATGCTTAATAATGGTAGTGTTTGTCACAGAAGAATGAATAACATTGAAAAGCAAAAGACAGACTGTGGTCTTCTAGATCTGATTCATGTTTCAACTAGACATGAAAAATTTAATCTTGTAGGTGGACTAGGACAGAAAGGCTCTATGGAATGTTTAAAATAAAAAATAATTACATATCTTCTGACCTTCGGATCCCCTGAATACATCTTCAAAAAGGGTAGAAACAGGTCATATCCAGCCATAAATAGAAGATCCACTCCCTGAAAGGACCAGAGACAATCATATTATTGATACTTCCAGGGTGTGCCTATTAAGTATAATTTTCCTCAATTTTTTTATTATTTATTTATTTATTTATTTATTTATTTTTTGCCTTTATTTCAACTTCATTTTCAAATTTTCAAGGTGTGTACCAAGGCGATATATGGTGGAGTTTACTTGTTCTCCAATATATAAAAACTCTAGCAGGGTTTTTTACTTTTCTGTAATGCTAATGTTGTAGAATAGTTAACACCTACCCTCCCCCCTCCCCTTTTTCCTTTTTTTTTTCCTTCTTTATTTCTTTTATATCCCGTCTCTTTTCTTTTTTCTCTCTCCTCTTAGAGGGATAATTAACAATAGTAGTTCTTCTTAGTTTGGTAGCCTGTTTTTAAGGTTTCTTTCTCTCTTCCCTCTTTTCCTATTTAGCATATCTCTGACCCACTATTACCCATCCGTCCTAGCCCTGTTATCATTCTAGAGAAGAAGGA